>JXOV01024156.1:0-11890 GCA_001014945.1 Clogmia albipunctata
TTCAATTATATCTTACAAATATTTATGTATGTTTAATTATTTGGGTTAATTTTTATTTTCAAAAATTGAGACATATTGCACACCGGACAGGAAATATTTAAATATTGGGTAATAAACGAATAAAAAGAGAGAGGTTAACAGGTTATTTGGAAAAGCGAAAGGATCGTACCTCAATGTGATTCGAACGCTAGCTTCCTCGGAGCGCAGTCTACGCCATCACTAGGCCAGAGAGACCTGACCAGTCCCACATTAATATACAAAGTTTTATTAATCTGATTGGTTTTCCGCATGAATTTACGTGATTGAAATTCAGTAAGGCAGTAAAACACTACTAAGAAAATGAAATTGTTTACCTACTATATTATATAAGAGCAATTTCCTAATAATTAAATAGTTTTTTAGTAATTTTTACAATTACTAAAAATTGGTTTAGTTTCTGCAATATTGTTAAATAATGTGAATTATTGAATTTTATTATTTTTAATATTCAATTTGACCACAAATCAATACAACGTATCAATATAATTAAATTTGTCAATTCAGAAAAAGTAAATCAGTTGGTTTTCCTTTCACTGTGAAGTAGTACTCATAATCAACCATATTGAAATTTTTGCATTACAACAGTTTTTCACATACTTAAAACAGTACAGTGAAAACTCCTTATTTGCGGGGTTACGATTCGAAAATATACCCCAAAAAATATTTATATGAGAATGTTAAAGGGGATACACTTCAAATTTCTTCGAGGACTCCTTCCAAACATTAATATCAGGATCATATTACATTACGACTAGATCCGCGAATATCGATATTTTTAACCAACACCATATAATTTTATATTAATTGTTATAAAATTTTCAAAACTATTTCTTGATCTTTTACAATTTGATTTTCAGAAATATTTTGAAACTGTTTGATCTGATAGTTATTTATACAACAAGGTCAATAAGATAAGGCCCTAGTGTTTAATAATGCTTATTGACCGAGTTTTTTTTCACAAAATTTTATGCATTTTTAAATAAATTAACACAAAAAATTAATAAAGAACACTCGTTTTTTAAAAATCAAATTTAAAATTTATTAAAATTTGTTGTTTTCTTCACAGTGTCTTTCTTTACTTTTCGAATCCTTGGGAAGATGGAGACCTTGTTTCTCTTACTCGTACATAGGAAATATCACGTTGATTTTTGATTAATACGTTAAATTCAAATTGAAATGTTTCGTGAAGTTCTGTTTGAAAGAGAAATCCCATATTATATATTATATTTTGATTTAAATAGTTCGTTTTGTTGTGAAATCATCCACAAATACAGTTAAACCATACACAATGATACTGGCATCCATATAAATTTGTTGGATTTCTTGAACAAATTTGATTTTAAGAAAACGAATGTTCTTTTTTTAATTTTTGTGTAAATTTATTTAAAAATGCATAAAATTTGGTATAAAACACGGTCGATAAGCATTATTAAACACTCGGGCCTTCTTTAAGGCACTCACTACGCTCGGCTTACAACAACCCTTGTGTTTAATAATAGCTTATTTTATCGATCTCGTTGTATAAATAACTGTACCTCTTGCTAAACAATTTAATACCCGGAAAGAGAAGCGTTACGAGCAATAAGAATCTGATGAATAAAATAAAGGCATTTCTATTTTAATCTTTAATCATTTCAGTTGTTTTAAGCCAGTGTGTCATATTGTTAAAAGGCCAATTAAGTGTTCTGTGAAAAACAATGATGTAAAAAATTCATACCAAATTGATTCTGAATTTTCTCCGACTTTTGACAAAGCTTAAGTTTCTTACTTTAATAAAATATATTTCCAAGAACTGTACCATTCGTGAACGAAGAAAACTAATTTCCTTGTTTGTTTATTTCCAGAGCAATCGCCCAATGAGACGAGAGATGCCCGAAAGCGAGAGTAGCCGTCCCAAACTAGAGCTTCCGAGCAACGCGACATCGATTAGAGCTGACATCACCGACAATTTCTCCTGCGAAAACCGGCAGTATGGTTACTACGCTGACGTTGAAAACGAGTGCCAGATCTTCCACGTCTGCCTTCCCGTGATGTACGAGCAGGAGCGCAAGGAAAGAACCTTCCGATGGAGCTTCATCTGCCCGGAAGAGACATACTTCAGCCAGAAGGCCTTCACTTGCGTTCGAATGGAAGACATGGTGAACGAGTGCAAAGATTCAGAGCAATACTACGAACTGAATGGCAACTTTGGAGCTCCCACCGAGAAAGAATCGGCTCCAGAAATGACTGAAAGTGAAATGACCTCCGAAGTGGAAGTAAACAAGGAGATGCAGGAAGACCAAAAACCAGCAGCTTCAGAGCGAATTCAAATGATCGAGAAAATCGAAGCTTCCACAGATGGAAAACTGTTCTTGCTATCAGAAAACCAAGAAAATTACGAAAACCAGAAGAAAACTCCCTTCTTAGATCCAAGCATGGGATACAAAGAAGACAAGGTCGTCGAAGTAGACAATGAAATAGTTGAAGCTGAACACTCCTCATCTCCAATCAAGGTCATTATTAATCAAATGGAAATGGGAGAAAGTCTCCTTCCTCCATTAAAACCTGAAGAATACCGAGTTGGAATCGAACCAGAGGAGGTAATTGCCCCAGAAGTCAAAGTAGATGTCATAGAAACAGCTCTTCCAATGGAAAAACTCCAAGAAATTGAAGAACTCCATGTTGAAGAAATGGAGAAGGAACCATTAACAATCCAAAACACAAAAGATGAAGTGATAAAAACAGTAGAAAACATAATCAAAGAAGCTGAAACTTCGGAAAACGAAGAAATTCAACAGGTTATGGGCCTAGCTGAGCCAAGGCGATACGATCCCCGAAGAAGGCGCTTTGTTTTCAAAGCCGATGCTAAGAAATACTAATTTATACCTAATTATAAAACAAAAACTTTGATAATAAACTCTAAATTTGTCAATTTGGTTGTTCTTTATTGAAAATTCACACACGCAAAACTTTTGCAAAACAATTATTATTATTATTTTATAATAGAAATAGTTTGTTTTAGTACTTAACTTGAGACTAGGAATCACGATCTTTGTGTATTTACACGATCAAAGGCAACACATTTTGAGAAGCGCAATCATTTGGAATGTTCTTGTTTTGGTATTTACAAATTTAATTTGTGTTTTTTTTTGTTAGTTAGTTATTAATTAGAAAGGCACTTTAGGGTTGTCAGGCGTCAGTCTCCTGCTGCTCCTGGTACTCGGACTCTATTTCGTCCGGCGATCTTAAGTCTATGGCGAATTTCTTCTTCTGCACAATCTTCTTCTCATTGTTGTTGCCGTCTACCGCCGAATTGCTCTCCGAAAGACGCCTCGAATAGTCCTGGAAGGAGGCAGCCAAGGCAAATGTCAGCTTCCTCGCCATATGTCTGCTTTCACAAACAAAAGCCTCAACCTCAAAAGGATTCTGGGTGTCTTCTTCATTTATTAAAATGATGGAAAATACTCTGGTGTAGACAATGTCCTAAAAAGAAATGAAAGAAATTTGTTTAAAATAAAACAAAAAATAAAATATCATGATTTATTTATAGTGTATTTTTAAAATATTTTACTTTTTACTAAATATTTTATTAGAACTTTTGTCTTATGCCCATAAGCACAATTGTCGGGGTTTGAGCTTAAACAATCTCACAAGATTTTATTTAAAAAGCTCCCCAAAGAGGTTTTCTGCAGGTTTTAAGCTAAAGGTATCACTAATAGTTATTTATAGAACTAGGTCGATAAGGCATTATTAAAAACAAGAGCATTTTTAAGTCACGAGCGTAGCGAGTGTTTAAAGAGAGCCCTAGTGTTTAATAATGCTTGTCGACCGTGTTTTATACAAAATTTTATGGCTTTTTAATTTAGAGAAACGTTTTTGAAAACCGCTTTTGATTTCTGCGGCACAAACTTTATTAAGATTTTGATTATATTTTTCAATAATTTTTATGTTTCTAGTTCATAGCAAAATGATGATTTGCAACAGTATTTTCAAATTTAAAAATTTATTATATGATCTGATAGTTATTTAAAAATGTTTTTCGTCTCATCAAATTTGAAAATATTTTAATAATACGTCCGTATTTTACAGTGATAACTTCAATACGAAACTATCTAATAAATTTAATGGATTTTTTTATGTAAGTCACACTTTAATAATAAAAAAAGGACGAATGCTTTAAAGAACTTTTTAAAGTATTTGTGCTTTAAAAAGGAAAATTTTGCTGTCATAATAGTGCTAAACCCTTTTTCACGGTTTAGCACATATTTAGCTGAAAGTAATGGAAATATACTGAAATACTAATATATTTTACTTGAAACCAACACCATTATACAAATTAATGGTTTTAAATTAAAATTTTGTAAAATAAGGTTCACAAAAAATGTGATAGCTGCCTTTATTTTATTGAGGACACATCTTCAGCATTCTGGTTCAATCGTATTTTAAGGACAAAATTTCAATATGAAAATCAAATGACATTTTAAGACGACGTTTTGTTGTAAACAAATTGTCAATTCTGTGAATGAACCATGTCGGTAACTAATAATGGACGAATAGGATAAACCTTAAACGGGTGTTTCAACTCATTTACATGAAATTTGGTCTTATTTCTTCTTGGTGGTTTAGCACAAATATCAATTTTATGCAAAAAAATGCATAAACATACTTATTTGAAAAAAAATTGCGTGCAACTATTACGTTCAATGGATGATGATAATTAATTATTTATTAAGATCAAAATTTGACGATATTAATTTGATTGACGTGGTCATAATTGAGTATTATGATCTAAAGATAAGTTGTCTTCCACTAATTGATAATCGATTCAAATTCTTAAAGGAAGAATTCCACCAATGTGCTCAATAGTCTTGAAAAAAATTCATGAAAAGTGTACAATCCTACAAGCATTATCCTGGAGGTTCTTTTCCTGGTAAAAATCCTATTTTTTTACTAAACTCTTTTTAATGTTTAAATCAAATCTTTAATTTTAGAATGTCCTTCTAAAATTAAAAAAAAAAATCATAAATTATAGAAACTAACCTGAACTCCGTATGAAATTGTGTCCACATTATGTGTCCATTTGTGATATTTTGTAATTTTATTGGCCACAGTCTCCACCTACAAAATTAGATTTTTATTTACAACTTCTACAAAAAATAATTCATTATTTTACCAATAAGGCGTCTCTAGTCACAGTCAGATTACAGAATGGCAACACTTTTCCTGGGGGTAACTTTTTCGCTTCTGATACCTAATATAAAATAAAAATTAGAAAAAAATTAAAATACAAATAAGTCCAAATTAATTAATGAAATTAATACGGTTAAACAATTATTTTACCATAAAATCTACAGGTTTCCTTGTGTGTTTAATTCCCCACAGCCCTGTCCCCTTTTCTTTGCCGAGGTATTTGACCTGAAAATAGAGAGAAATATATAATTAGTATCGATTATAGGTAATCTATAAATAAAAATCGGTTTGATGTGGTATATATTATATTTGAAACTCATGGAAAGGTTTTTGAACAACTTGTTAAATCTGGTCACCATATGCCGATAGTATACATGCAGGCGTTTTAACGAATACTTTATTTTAATTAATAAGTCAATTATTATTTACCCTTTTCAAATTAATTTTTCAAGAGAGATTGTGGTGACTTTATTATTGTTATAAATATGTAAATGTGTTTTTAAAAAATTTCATGAATTATGTTTTTAATTTTTCTATCTATGTCAAATGAAAAACTGTTTATAAGAAAAACAATAAATTTCTATACGAGAAAAATAATAGGATACCTGTCTCTTATCACAACTTTAGTTATACCTTAATTAAATATTTATAAAGCATTAAGTTATAAAAGTTGTTATGCAGTTTTACCAATTGATATGTCTGATATCTGAATACAAAAGAAATTCTCAATAAATTTTCCCACTTTTGATATAAAAAGTACTTGTTTTCATTAATTTATGCTTCAATAAAAAGTAAAACTTTTTTAAATGAAACATAATAATCATCATGGCTTGAAAAACTGAATGGAAACAGGCATGAAAAAAGTACTATAGAAATGAAAAGATACAACTCTATTCACAAATACATCTTATCATTCGACTTCTTCTTCTTAGCCTAGTCTGAAGAATGAAACATCAAAAAGTTTCATTAAATTTTAGCCACGTCATTTGCAAGCATTTGCAGCACTCTATAAATCTTTCGTATTCCATTTTATACAGCTAGAAAGATCTCTCAGGGATTTCTAAACTTCTCACATCTTAAAAGCGTGCAATTAGGTGCTCTGGAGTGTTTGTACGCTTCATTTTTTTACAAGAAATCACTTTCACACCACAAAACGATTTCATTTAGGGCAGTTTTTGTGAATTATTGACAGAAGTCATTCGAAATTAAATCCCCTAAATGTTAAGGGTGAATCATTCCAAATATTTTATTTTTTTTTTATCGAAAAAGAACTATTTTGAAATTAATTATGATTAGGCCTCGGTTGCAAGTGGCACTGCCAGTTCCATTTTTATGTTTAGGAAAACAAATTTCATTCTTATTCTATCTCTACAATTTTAATAATTATAAAATACTAGCCGACCCTATAAACTTCGTCTTGTCATTTTCATTATTTCCAAAACATATAATTAGTAATTAAATAATAATCGATAAATGAATTGAAAACTTCAATATGTGTGCAGTTTTTGGTGAATTTACGCCACACGATCAAGCGTTTCTTATTCATGACAAAATTCTCACTGTTATGGTATGTAGTTAATAAGTGTATTAACTAACTGAAGAAACATTTTACGTTCATATTTAAATTAAATTTATGGATGGTTATATCACAACCAAAATTTGAAATGGACACAATGAAGAGAGAAATGTTTTGAAACATAGAATTTAGAGGAAATGTTTCACTGAAACAATTTGTATATTTCCATTCTAATCTATCTCCAAATCAAAGGAGAGTGAATTTATCTAAAGATAAGGAGAACAGACAGGTGAGTTGTCGATTCTCGAAGCACTAAATATAGTGGGCTGCCTTTAAATTACAATTTCACCGCCCAAGACTTTTCTTATCAATAAAAAAGTGTATTTCCTAAAAATAATGGAAATTGCTTTGCAAATTGCCGGGACAACTAGTACTTAATAAAAAATGATTATTTATTGCATTTGTCTTTAATAAACACATGTATTTGTGTCCTTTTTATGTCAACAGTTTAATAACTTATGTGTTTATTACTTAAAAAATCATTAATAATAGTTATTTATTTTTACACTGACGACCATATTAATTTAATGGATTTATTTTACATACTTTAATAATAAAGGAAAAAAACACACGTGCTTTAAAGAATTCTTTAAAGCACGTGTGCTATAATAACGACTTTGACAGAGCAAAATTGAATGTCATAATATCAATATTAAGCAACAAAAATGCATAAAACGTTTTAATAGATTAAATATTAATTTTTGTACATTTTCCAAATAAATTAATTCGTCAAATGACAAAAACATCATTATTGATTAAAAATAATAAATAATTAATAACAATTAACTTACTGACCCAATTTTGATCAAATATCTTTACATAAGACTCATTTTCAATTGGAATCCAAGTGCTTTACAGTCAATTGTGCTTTTAAAAGGTGTTAAAACAATTATCGCACTTGAAGTCACTTAAAATTTGGTAATGTAATAAATACTTTTCTATTAAATGGTTATTGACTTTAAATAGAGAAGATAATTGAATAAATTTCGGTTTTGCTTTCAAATAAACTCTCTTTCACCACAGCCTCGATCGATTGATGAAAACAATAAATTATTGGTCCGAAAACTCATTTTATCTTATATAATAAAAACAAAAACCAATCATGAATGTAATTTATGATTTCTACAATATTTGTAACCTTTGCAATTCGTTCGTTTATGAATCACCTCGAACAGTGGGCAATAAAACTCTCAGTATTGACTGATAAGAAATCGGGCACTAAATCACGTGTGTTCGGAGCAGCAAAGCTCAATTACCTGACTTGTGAAAACATATTAAAATCAGGGTTCGGAATTTCGAATCATTTGATATTGTTTCAAATGATAAGTTTAATAACAAAGGTATTTGTTTGAAATTACCGATTATAATCGATGCCATTTGAATTAAAAAATCTAAAATTCATTGACTTCAAACAGGTATTCTTTACTTTATCAAAATGGAAAAATTATCGGTCTATTAATAAACCAAGACAAAATTAAATAAATGTGTAATTTTAAACATATCTTTGAATCAGTTGATAGCTTCCGTTACTTGGGAGTTAGGTTCGATAAGTTTAAAAACTCCGAAGGCTGCCAACCGGGCTTACTTTGCAAACCTTAAACTGTTTAGATCTCTATTGTGTTTGTGTGCGGCCCGGGTAATTTGTATGAAGTTGACTCAGGAACTCATTAACAAAAAATGGTTAATAAGCCTAGAGACAATTTCATACGATTTGCTTGGGCCCCGTATAATGTAGTGTATGGGACCCGGGCGCCCGTCTCGGTGGCGCAGTCTTATTATTTTGCGCATAATACAAAAATTTATGGACGAACTATATAAACAAAAATCGATTTTTAAAAAGGTTTTCTCAAAGAGCGATTTGTGTCGTCGGTTGCACATCATATCAGAAAACAGCTTATTCGTTAGAATTGAACGAATCTAAACGAAATTTAATATAGATTGAAATATTATATTTCGTTAATCACTGTTATTATGTTTAAATAACGTTATTTATTCCCTGATTCATAAATTAAAATAGTTGACAAAATAATTTTTCTAGATGCGCTTCCATCCAGTCTAGGTAAGTTACTATTAATTGATCACTAATATAGTACACTGAAAACAAATGAACATGAAAAGTTAGCTGCTATTAACTCCTCATGTTTCTCACAGGAATTGAAAGGGAAATTCGATTTTAATAATACATTTTATTTATTTCTCTATAGATTTAAAAAAAATCTTTATCTATTTCATATGACCAATTTTAGCCAATTATTATTATTAAACTTATTTAGTTACTCATAATTAATAACCAGTATCATTAAATTATCAAATGATGATTTGTATTAACTTTTTTCTAATTGCAAAGAAGGGCTCTCAGTGTATGCAAACACCCACCCAACACAACGTCATGATTTGTACTTGTATAGTCCGCATTTAGCTAGCAGTTCACATTACTAACATTAAACCTCCTAAACAGTATCCTGATCTATACTGCCCTAGTGTGCGGTCCCGAATGACGGGCCTAATAAACGCTTTTATCTTTCTTTTTCAATAGTGAGGTACATAGATAAGAGTGATAGTCAGAGTACAACAATAAGGATTTCGCAGTTAATATAAAAATTTGTGGAAAGTTTGCCAAATAAGATCGCCTTAGAGTAGTTTCTTAACAACTATTAGAAAGAGATAGCACATCACACAGTTAGTGAAAACGCCATCTTCTTAAAGAGGAAAAGTCGCCATCTTTAAGAAGAGGCGCCTTAGTGAATAAAAACAATTCTTTATAGGGCGCAATAATTGACATTTAAAGATTTTAATATCAATTAAATTGTTCTGGAAAGTTAGTTTGTACTTTTCGTCATTTCAGTGCATAATACTAACATTAATCCTCTCCTGTAAAGTGGCTAGGCACATATTACCTTAGACAGGTCAATTTCCATCGTTATTCTATCCAAACATATCACCTATGCCATATCGTATTTCTATTTAACAATTCAAACTAACTGCAAATATATAGTAAATACAATAACCTTTTTTTAAAGTGTTTCAGACCTATACTGCCCTAAAGGGCGGTGTTGAATGACGGGTCTTATTGCACCTATCCTATCTCTTTGTTCTACTATACCATTTGAATGAATCATTTATCATCATATTGAAATACTATATCGATAGTAATAAGTTAGTTAGGGATGGTGATTGTGATAGGGAAGAAGAGCTACGGCGATATACGAGGAAGGATGTATGTCTGCCCATCATTCCTCCAGTGATTCGTTATTGTTCATCGTTACAAAAATCTTATTCATTTTTATATATGAGTAAGGGGTATAATCCTCGAGCAGGTTCTGCGCCCAACCTACCATCTATTTCATTTCAAATTTGGCATACATTGATTCATTTTATTTCATTGAAACAAAACATTGCACAAATGTTCAGTGATTAATTTCTTAAAAATGAGTTTATTACCTATACCAGTATTATGAATCAATGTGCGATTCATTTTCTAAAAAAGCTATAATTCCGTACTCTGATAAAAAAAACTGAAACTCCATTAGAATCGTTGTTTTTATTCGAGAGCATTGGACAGGAACGAAAACATTGGGAATAATTAGAGTTGAAAGCGGAAACTCAACAACAACGAAATGGATTTTTTACGAATTAATGTCGCCGTTTTTTATTTGGCTGTTAAAATGTTGTCCCCTATTTTTTAGAATTTTTCGTTCTCGTATTGTAATTTGTTCACACAACCAGAAACAGGTGTCTGCTCCGCTTTCGATTGTGTGGGGTTGGGGAAGAGTGTCCAGGAACGAGAGCGCGCAGGTTAACGGAAAAGAACGTTGGATTTAATTATACCGTTTCGGTGCAGAATAAATTACATTACAAGTATGTGGACAGAGAAGGGTTAACAACACAACATCATTAAATTGTCATTATGTCATCAGTTGTGCTTTGTTTTACGCACAGAAACCCAGAATAATGTCTGAATATTCTGGAAATCACTGGAATTTGTTTCAAGTCATTTTCCGTTCCAGTGAACATTTCGAAATAAAAAAAAGATCAGAACAAAATACTGAAAGAGAGATGCTATTTTTAACTTTGAATATCATTTATCATAGTTTTGCATATTAAGGTATATTAAATATTATGAATCGCTTATTAATTTCTGTTTTGTCATGTTGTAGTACTTTTAGAAAAATTAACTGAAATAGTTAGAAAACTACAATTCTATTAAAAAATCTTAACATCTTAGTAGCTTGTGCTTCCTAATTCAATCCTGTTTAATTAGGTAGTCACTCCATACACTCTAAATTTTTAATGTAATATGTAGATTTTGAACAATTATTCCCATAAAAATCACTATTTAACACTTCTCTCCAGTGATTTGAATAGCTTAATTGGTAAATACATAATAATTACATTGAAGGATACAGGTTCGATGCTCCAATTTTGGTGTTTTCGTTTTTTTCTTTGTTAGGTATTTTTTCATTAAATTTTTATGAATTTTTTTAAAAAAATGTGTTTCTTTTTAATTAATTGTTTTGATTTAATAAAATTAATTTTTAGAAAATTTAAATAATATTTTACTTCAATGATTTTCGTGCCCTTAGATCAAATCATGTAAAAATATGGCACATATGGCAGAGAAATTTTTTTAGTACACGTAAACTGCGCCGTTTAATTATGCATTACTCAATACCCGCAGATAATCACAAATCGTGTAAATACACAAAAATAGTACTTTGGAATAATATTCGAGATGACTTCGCAAAAGTTGTCTTGTCATATTCATTATTTTTAGGAAATAGTTTTTTTTTATACAATTCTATTAAAAAAGGTTACATTTTAGTAGCCAATGCTTCACAAGTACTTCCTTTAATTGTATGTGTTTAGACCTTAATTTAGTACTGGGTTGTCTTCTTATGCTTTACTTCATATTTCGCGAAATTGATATTTCAATAGGAAATAATAAATCTTCATGACTAATAACCGGATGTTTTCCCTAAAAAAATAAATAAACTTAGCAGGACAAACATGGTTTAAAATATAATCTTCCCTATTAAAAAACATGTTATCTCAGAACTAGCTAGTCTTTTTATTATTTTTTATTTATTTCAATAATGTTTTATAGGC
>JXOV01024162.1:0-13114 GCA_001014945.1 Clogmia albipunctata
TCCCACACGTTGTTTAAATAACTATTAATGACAAGAATAGTGAAAAAATTCATTGAATTAAGCAAATTTATATTAAAGTTAATTTATTTTTGAGATTGTACTGTAAAATGGACATTTTAAGTGTGTATTGTGTTTACAGATGGTTTAAAATTAAATATGACTATTTCTTGCAATATCATATATCGGCCCTATCGAATAAATTACGACTACTTAAACTATGTGCAAGAGAGAGATATAATATATAATTCTTTCTCTATCACTCTGAAAGGATGTGACAGGGAAATTAATTTGAAAAATTAAATTTCATGTTAAAAAATCGTGTTTTCAAAGATTTTTTAAAATTTTTTTTTTTTAAATACTTAAAATTTTATAAAAACAGGGACAACAAGCGAAATTAAACACATGGGTGTTCTTTAAAACACTCGCTACGTTTGTGATTTTGACAAACTTTAGTGTATAAATAACTTGTTTTTAAAATAAAAACAGTTTTGAATCTTATTTTTTAATAGCTCGAGAAACGTTACTAATCCACGTGTAAATGTATTTGAATATACCCTATCCCCAAATCAGAGATAGCTTTAACCCTCTATGGTAGGGGTTCCCATACTGGAAAGTATAAAGGGCCGCCACGGTCTTTTCGTCACCTAATATGTCCAGAAATTACTTAATTTTGTTCAATACAAATTTGAAAATTTAAAATCAATATATACCGCATTTTGGTCTCTGTCCATGTCTGGCAGGTGTGGGGAGTTCAAGTTCTTATTCGTGAAAACTCATCGAATGCTGTGTGAGCCCATTGCATCAAAATCAATTAGCTGAAACCCAAGTTTTGGAATGTGTAACTGGTGCAGTAAAATTTATTACAACTAAGCCTCTAAAGGCTAACACATGAGCAGAGATGTTATGAATTATAACGGAGCAATTTTGAAGTACATGCCAGTTTTAAGTAATTTTAAGACCTTTGTGGAAATGATGACTTTATGGGCACCAGAGGACTACATCAAAGATTCACCCTCAGCGGTGCCTCTAAAAGCCCAAACCGACAAGAAATATTCACTAATTTTTTGCGAATAGCCATTCATTCGTTCAATTTCTCATGAGCCTCCGAAAAATTGCAAAATATTTCATACCTCACAAAACATTTATTAATTTGGCCAGGTTACTAAAGTTTCGCTGGTTGACTCTTGGTAGAATTGGATCGGAGTCTTGCCACATAACACTTACACAAACATACACCCACTTCTTATGTTCTCTCCTTATATTCTTCATTTTCTTCTAGACAGAAATCTCTGATTAACGATGGGTTAAGTTCGCAGTTTTTTATAACCCACCTTGTGCGGATATAATTTTTTACTTAGGTACTTTTTTTATATTCGATAAATCGGCGTTCAGACAAACTTCTGGCAGGCACATTCTTTAAATTTCTTGATGGATATGCCTGCTTGTTATTTTAATATTTGATTTATATAAGTTATCGCTATTCTTGAAATTTATTTATAAACGCAATAGCAAAGTTTGTTTGATAAAGTAATCCTGCTAAATATTTCAGGCTTTAACATAAATAACTTCCTTATTAAAATACACAATATTATTTTTGCTTAACCTTATATAGATTGATGTTTTCTTTATATATAGGTTCTTTTATTAGCATTTCAACAGTTGTTTATGATTTATAAATATCGATAAATACATTTCAACAATCCTTATCTTTGCAAAATATTTACTGTACCAATTTACATTTAATCCAAATTAAACCTGATTTGAACGAAAATATATGGTTTTTAACATTATTTTTGAAGGAAATTGAGCAAACAAATAATTAAGAAGATTATACTTTGTAAAAAATGATTGGATATTATTTATATTCGGAATGAGAAAAGTTTATTCATCAAAGTGAAATCCTATTATGTATTCGAGAGTCTTATTAATTCACGTTTCACAAAAGGAATTACTAAAACCTATTTCTTTGTAATTATTTTACAGTAATTCTGAGATTTAAATAAATCTTAGATTTTTATGCTTATTTTGGCATCGTTATTACGCTTGAGGAAATAAAAAGAGATTTATTTAAGCTTATTTCCTAGAATAACGCTGAATATATTTTCGTTTAAATTAATTAGCAATAAATTTATTTTTGGACAAAATATTATTTATTATTCGTTCTAAATAAATATATTGGTATAAAGATGACATTTTTATTGATGGAAAAGGTAGACGTACTTCTTTAATAGATTAAATGAATCCTTATTAAATACATCATCATGTATAACTACTTTCAAAATTTAGTGGAGACACCTGGTTTATTTTTTTTAAAAAATCATTTTGCTTCTACAGCAATTTGCTAACAATAATCAGTATAGGCTTAGGGGTCTTTTGATCCTGTATTCATGTCCCTACATTGATGTCTGTTGATAATCACTTCTTTCCAATGGAGTACGTCTAAAAGTCGTTATGAGGCTTCAATAATAGTTGCCTCGTACCGTTTCCTGTTTCTATCTAATGGGCTCTTTCTTGTCAGCCGTATTATATATTTATTTACTCTAATGAGGTGATCCCACACCTGAAGATCTATTGTGTTTCCTCTTATCTCTGCCCTAAAGTATGCCCATAAGTTTTAGTCCTTGTAGGAAATCCAATACAAGGTCTAACTTCAGGGTTTGGACTTTTTGCCCTTAGATGTTTGCATCTCTGCGGAATTATTGAAATGCAAGCTTGTAGGAGGTAAATAGGAGTTTCCGATCCATTTTTACAGAACCTGCATTCTCTTTCTTCATTGATTCCTAATTGCCACAGGTGCTTGTCTAGTTTACAATACCCCGTCAGGAAGTCTGTATTTTGACCATTCTCTGCACAATGTAACTCTAACCCTTCGACGACTATCTTGTTTGAGGCCATTTAGACTAATGCCGCAGAAGGGCTTTGTCATTGTATCCTCTGTCCAGATTTATTTGAGCGCTTCTATCAATGGATAACAGCTCTACCTGAAAAATGGGTATTGTCCCTTGGATGTCGATCTAGAATGATTGGGTCCTGTTAAGCCCTGTTCCATTCGATGTTTTGGAGCCATCGGTGTATTATTTCACGGTACAAGTCTAATATTGTAGTTTGCCTTTAATGTGAAGGACGTTTTGTTCCTTTAATGAATCTTAAAGATGCATTTTTTTCTTTTTTTATTTGGGATTAAGTAAGAAACCGTCAAAAATCCAGACTAACCGTAGCACGTCGGGGACGAGTGGAGCTCTCACCCACCAAAAAACCCGATTCTTACTATGCTTGGGTATAGGGTGGGACTACCATCAAGGTATTACTTAACTCATTGCCCATCAACTTTTGATTCCATCATTTGAAAAATAATCGTTGAGCCATCCCTATACCTTGGCCAAAGTTTCCCTTAATGCTCCATTTTCGTAACATATTGTCTGTGGGGACATTGCTTTTTGTTATAACTACCTGATCTGCCCATGTTAATCTAGTCTGAGTGACATGTCTCTGTATGTGTAAACGCAGCTTGGACTCCATCGTTCTTTGGCATATTGCCCGAGAAACTTTTTCATTCCAGCTCTGGGGCATGTTCTCATAACTCCAGTTTTACACGGGTACGTTAGTCTTTGTATCTTCTCCAGGTCCTTTTCCCATCAGCCCGACTTCCATTGTTGTTTTAGCGAATTGATCTTCATTCTTCCTGGTAACATGTTCTGCACAATTTATTTAACAGATGATAGACCTCTTCGTTGAGTAGGATACTTCATTCAGCATGATCGAATTCCAGCCCAAATGGTTGGCGTAGAATTTCCCATTCTTCTTGTTTTATTTAAATTTGCTAACAGAGTATTAATTTATCTAATAAGGTCAATATTTGAGAACGAACGAAACCGAAAAGAATTCCTCTGCATTGCAGGTATTTTTTTAAATTAGGCAATAATCGTGGGCAGATGAAAAGCTTCCAATTTGGGGAATAAATGTCGATTTCTTATCAAAAGTTCAGAGAATTGGCCTGAGGAAGTTTGCGGCTTTGTTGTCTTAAATTAGGTCGGATCGGAATGAGAATGGCAAAGGTGTGTATTTTATTTTGTTTATTTGTCCTTGGTAAAAATTAAATATTTATTAAATTACAATAATGAAACATTTTTATCGGCAAAGTTATACAAACAATCAAGAATATAATAATAAAAGATATACATAAATTGGTTCCTTAACAACAAACGGAGCGCTTTTGATGATAACAATGCCCAGATCTTTGGCATTTCCTTCCTCTTCCTTTCTAAGATGCACATGAATCGTTGAACAAAATAATTCCGCTTAAAAAACAAATAATTTTTGTTTTATTTTATTCCATCCCAAATAATTGCATTTATTGTATTATATTAAAATAAAATGGTTTTGATGGAGGTTTCGTCATATTAAAGTAGGACAAACAGGCGACACAAATCTGTTGTCCTTAGTGGTGGTGGCTCAATGATGACGTCATGGTTGTTGTAAAAAGTGTGGTTATGTTGCGTGTTTGATGGCGATCGCTTAATAGCCGGCCAATTCAGCGAAGGTGGAGTCCATCTCGTCGGCAAGGCTCTTATATCTGTCCTTGTTAAGTCCCAATTCGTCTGAAAAGTTGAAAATCCAATTAGAATTTGTAAAATAACCCTTTACAAACCAAACGTCAAAACCCTTATTTTAAACACAGAAATGTCATTCGTCAATTGGCAAGAAAAAGAGCAGTCAATAGTATTTCTCTAGAAGCTGGTTAGTGGTCTAGAACTAAAATCGGTTAGTTACGCTCTCAAGATACCTTGCAAAATACGTTGTGATTAGAGCGCTGCCCAACTTAGAATATAGCCCGGAAATGTGTTTAATATCGGCGGCTTTTTTGCACAGATTTTCTCTTCAATATTATGGTTTATTTGAGTGTTAGTGGCGATTAATTTAAATATTATTATTTCCAAATAGAAATCGAGAGAGAGTCTTGTCTTGTTTCAGATGCTGTTATCAAGAGAGATTTGGTTTTAGTTGACAGGTTAATATGCGTTGGTGTTTAGTTTTTAGAGAAAGAGACAGATTGATAGAGTAGGCGGACATTTTGAAAAAGTTGGAAAGATCGAGCTGTCAAATTGATTCTTTTTGGATGATGTAATTTTTTAGATTGGGACAACAATTGGCCAATATAGATATCTTTTTGTGTAAAAATGAGAGTGGACTGTGTGACAAAATGGTGGTAAATTGTATTTGTAGGGATATATAAATAAAAATGGACAAAAAAGATCCCTAATATCCGGTAAGTTCGGCGAACGTTGAATCCAGATCGTCACAGATCGCTTTATATTTTTCTTTTTCATGGAAGAGATTGTCTGTAAGAAGCAAGTTTCAAAAAGCGACAAATTAAGAGATTATTTCTTGTAAATTGATTAAAAGCTCTATTAAGATAGAGATCAATAGTGATCATCATCAAGTTACAAAGCGCTTTTAAATTGAGATCTTCTTGGTGGCTTTGCAACGGATTCCTACCTTCTAGTCTGTCGACCTCCTTCTGGAGCTTCTTCACGCTCTTCTCGGCCTGTTCGGCGCGGTTCTCGGCCTCCTTCAGTTTCACGGTCAAAGTCTTCATCTCCCGCTTGAATTCCTCTACTCGCTGGTTGGCCTTCTCCTCAGATACTTCCAGGGATTTCAAAGAGTTTCCGACGACCTAAGTTTTTGCAAAATATATTTTTTAATTACATTTTATTCACTTTTATAAAGTTATAATCCATTACCTTCAACTCTTCTTCCAACTCCATGATCTTTGACTCTCCAGATTTGACACGATCCTCAGCGACTTCCAACTCGTCTTCAACGAAGGCCAACTTGCGGGACACTTCATCGGATTTTCCGTCAGCATCTTCAGCGAGGAGACGAGCCTCTTTCAGCTGGTTTGTGAGTTGGTCCATGCGCTCCTCATCCTGCTGGGAACGGTTCTCCAATACTTTGCACATACTGGAAAATAAAGAAATGTTTGTTTAGATATATTGATTTTTTAAAGTCGATCAAGTTAATAGAGATTAATTTTTATTACCTTTTTAAAGGTTCTTTATATTCAGTTATAAATACGACATTTAACTCCAAAATTCAAAAAAAAATTTGAAAAGACTTAAATTTGTGCATTATTTTTTAGCATTTTAATTTGCGGTTGTCAGCGTCTTTTAGAAAAAAAATGTCTAAAACTTTTCGTTTTGGAGATGGTGAAACGTAATCGTCATCAACAAATAAAAGCAGTACTTGAAAGTGGCGACGATGACGTGACATAACTAATAATAATATATATGTGCCTGACTTTTTCTGTTCAGCGGACTTGGTAATCTTTCTGTAATTTTTTCTTCCTTTTTTTCCATGTCATGGTCTAAGAATTGGTTTTACGCAACTCGAGTTACATATCCCTTCCGTTCATTTGAAAATCATTTTTTTATTTTATCAAATTATTTTGTTATGATGAGATTCGCATTACGCGCGAAATTCAGACAAAGTGTCAAATGAATTATGATTTTTCTATTTAGTTTTTTTAACTACGATGGTAAAAATTCAAATATGTTTAAAGGTGTTATTTTTGCTTAAATTTTTACACTCTTTTAGAAACTGCATTTAATTTAAGTTGTGTTTAAATATTTTTTTTTTCGCACCAGTACGAAAAGCGTATCTTTTGGGAACTAGTCCCTAATTATTGTTCATTGTAATAATTTTGAATTAAATAAAATAAAACTCCGATAATTATAGAATATTTTAAGGTTGATTTGTTTATCATTGTTCTAAAATATCGAAATATTTAAAAATAAGCTTTTACCGGTTGTTCTCGTCAGCGGATTGGGTGGCTTCCAAGAGTTTCTGGGTGGCAGTTCCGGAACGTTCCTCGGACTTTTCCAAATCCTCTTCAATCTGTTGGGTCTTTCGGTTGAGGGAGGCGACTTCAGCCTCGGTGGCGGTGAGCAGCTTCTCCTTCTCCTCCAACTCTTGGTTGGCCTGTTCCAGAGCGGCCTTGGAGTTGACCAAATCGGTCTCGACCTGGATGAGCTTCTTGCCCAAGTCGCGGACCTCCTCCTGCACCTTCTCAGCGCGCATGTTGGCGTCCTTGGCCTGGCCCTCGCAGGTATCGGCCTTGTCCATGGCGTTGTCCTTCTCAAGCTTCATCGCTTGCATTTTCTTCTTGATGGCGTCCATTTTGGCGGTTTTTGCTTCTCGTTCCCTTCCTCTAAAGACTGACTAGAAAATCAAATTCTCAACTGCGAAATGAAACAATGTATTTCGCAAAATTAGTACAATAACGAAAAAAACAAAAGTAATTAAGTTTAATGAAGACGGCGATCGTAAAATTGGGATCTCTGCTCCATACATTGTGAATTATTTCGTTGGTGTGTTTAAATTTGTGCGAACAAGTATGCGGGATTCAAATGTTATTTATAACCTTTCAAAACATTGAACAAACCGTCCCGAAAAATGGCTCTGAAACACCTACGCGATCATGATCATGGTGGTTTGGCGAGATCTTATTTTTGGAAATGAAACGAAATCGGAATGTTTGGACTCGATTTGAAATTAGAACCGATTCATTCCATTTTTCATCTGTCATTTTTCGAAAAAAACAAAATTCCATTATTCAATAAAAAAAAATTAAAACTGTCAAAATTTGCAACATTCGGTAAATTTGTAAAAAAAATGACTAATTTGCTGTGAAATGCCAAATGTATTTGGACCGAGAAAATTGAAAGACATAAACATCTAATCTTGAACAATGTAAAAATAGATCAGCGAAATTTTGAACATCATAGGAGGCGCATGCGCCGAACGATCGTGTTGCTTATGTTTCAAGAACCAAAAGTAGAAGTGTTAACCGAAAGTAGATTTTCTCACTGATGATGGCCGTGCAAAAAAATAAATCGCCGTTGAATCACTGCTCTTTGAGAAAAGTGGCCATTTTAAGAGAACTATTTCCTTTTTCGCAATTACACTATTTAAATTTAAACTTTTCTTTTATTTCACCAAAAACTATTGAGGATCGGCTGGTAATTTATTTGCATTACGTCACAAACTTGATTGAGAGAGATCACTGTTATCGAATTACGTTATTAATTTTTCCAGCAAAGTACACCACACAAACGATGATCTAGTTTAATCCACAAATGCAAAACGGGTGGAGGAATTCCTGGACGAGAGAGATCAAGTGTAGTATCCAACTGACCTGAGCGCTGAAACAATCCTCGCGCGAGCTAATACGCGAAAGCACTGATATTATGAACCACTGAGCTCCCCTTAACCCCGCGAGACTCGCCAACTTATTTTCATCTTCGGGCCCAAGGAATTTCTCCAATTTCCTCCCGACACGATCACCACTACAAGAGGAAATCGAGGCCCCTTCAGCTTTAGATCAGTACAAGTTGGAATGTGTTGGTGATCACATGGTTTTTCACAAACCAATTTCCCCTCGATCGCGGCTCCGGCGCAGTGAGGATCGCCTAACGATCGACTATTGTCCCATATTTTCCGCACTTTCCTTCTTTAGTGAAGCAAAAGTCCGTCAAAATTCCACTGAATGGGTGAGATTTGGCGAGGAGTTCCGGCTAACCACACAAAACACTGGTGCTCTTTTTGTTGGTGGAGGTGTTATTGAAATTTTCTAAACGATGGCGATCGCGCCAACACACGATCAACGCTCGCAGAATCGCGTCGATCCTATTTTTAAACCAAAGAAGAAAAAACGGCGGAATGTTACGTCATTCGATTAATTATTTCTCACAAAAATTGAACATAATCTTGAGAAAAGACCATCTAGCGATTTTTGAACGGACGAAAATAAACTTTCTCTATTCTTCAGCAGAAGAGGATCATTGAGTCGAAATCGAAAAACATGCACCAGGCGTCTTCACTTCACGCAGGAGGACAATCGATAGACAACAATTAATTCGTTTTAAAGGTCGCTGTACTTTAATTAACCTAGGTACAGACTGCATGAATTTAGTTTACTAGTGTCCTCAGTCTTTGTTTATCTCCCTTCCCCGAATAAATAAAGCCCATGTTTACGCGGTTTCTGGTGCCTTTTCTGTGTTGAGCAACGACTGTATAAATAGACTCGGGTTTTGCATTTTTCGGAATTTTCTTAAACTTTATGTGGTGACCCAATTTTAATGTGGAGTGGAATTATCTACATAATGGACTCGTCTGGTAATTTAAGTAGGTGACAGATGGAATGGGTATTTGTGGGATTTTATTAAGGAATAATAATGAAAAATTTAATCTGCACTTTTAATAAAAATGTAAATATACAAGTACTATTGTATTCCTAAATTCTTAACTATTTTCTAAAGTTTTTATATAAAATAAAAAACGAGGACAAAAAGTGTAAAAAAGTAAAAATATTTTGCAATTTTGCTGTAGAATTTTCGTATTATCGTTTTATTCTGTTGCTAGTTTTGTCTCGAATTACTAGTTTTTGTTTAAAATCCTTCTTTCCATAGTTGTTAAATTGACTGACATGATCCAATTATGTGTGTTTTGAGGTTTATCAATCTTTCCAATATCTATTTGAACAATGTAATGGTACTTAAATCTAATAATTGAGAAATTTAACATTATGGCTGGGTTTAGTTTTTGATTTTTATTGATAAATTTAAATTTTAATAATCTTGTACCGAGTTACGTCGTCACACTGATTCTACAAAAACTGTAACTTTTAGTGGAAAATAACCGAAAAAATCAGAAGCAACTCAATTATGTAGTATTTGAGAAAGAAAGAAAGAAAATATAAAGGAGATCAGTGGAGATTTGGCAACTGAAGAGTGAACATGTTCTGAAATTTATTTTCAAGTATTTAAATACTTGTATTTTCTTCAAGAAAATAAGTTTTAAATTTGTTGATGGATTTAATTTTTGTTTTTTTTTCTGATTTTAAAAGTGGCTAGTGATTTGTATGTTCTATTTCCACATGAAAAGATCATTCATTTTCATACTAAGCTTTGATTGATTGATCTATTATGAAATTATCTAAGTTACTCACAAATTGTTTATATAATAAAAAGAAAGATTTTATTATTTAATTTTTAAATAAGGTGTTTACTTTAATACGAGTATATGTTTTTATAACAATTAAAAGAAGTTAGTTACTAGGTTTTTTAAAGTCGATCTCTCGTATTTTGTTAAAGAAATAAGAAGCAGGTAATTTAACAATTAATCTTGTTTGTATTTCTTAATAAATATTTATTTTTTAACTTATTTTTGTAACATAATTAGCTTAATACAAGTTATAAACTATTTATTTAAAATGTGATAATAGTTATCTATATAACTAGGGCGATAAGATGAGGCATTATTAAGCTGTAGAATTATTAGAGCCACGAGCGTAGTCAGTTTTTTTGTTTATCGACCATATTTTACTAGTTCTTATGCGTTCATAAATGAAATAGTGATATTTACACACATAAATGTCATCGCAAGTTTTATTCAATTCAATAGTATATGATTTCCCTTTTAATTCCTGAAACTGGGCATTCAATGGCAGTTAATTTCTAATCATTTTGTTTTCAATGGCTTAGTCATCAATCAAAAATCTTAAGTTTGTTTCAACGGGTTCCTTCAATCCATTCATTTCATTTTCATTATGACGCTTTTACCATTTATGACAATATACGAATCCCTTTTTAAAATTCGTTAGATATTTTTTTTTGGAAATATTTTAAATAGAACAACACCCAACATATAGTGCCTACTAGACCATCGCGGCTATTTAATTTAATATTATCAAAATTAAAACGTTTGTGATTACACTACAATAAGCACCTAAATGCGAAGTTTCTACATACTTGCATTTTAATAATGAAACAAATATAATATTAATACATACTCGTAGTACTCTAAAAACGTCTTTAATAGAAGACCTATTAGTACTGTCATATTAATTATAAAGTCAAAACGTATAACTATTTCAAAACAATAAATGAACTTGTTTTACGTCTTTTAAATGGATTATTTCTTTTAGATATACTTTTTTTTAAAGAGTTTGATTTTTAAATATTTGCTTATTTTGAAAATACGTAATGCACTTCTAATAACTTAAAATTACGGAAGGAAAAGTTTTTCCATGAGAAATATTAAACCTGCGGCACCTAGAAGCACAACATGGTAATTTCATACAACAGCTGACTTGTTTTAGCGTCTTTTACTGTATCTCTTACCATCTTTTCGTTTTAAATGTATTGTAACTGGAAATTCAAAATCAAATTCAAAATCAAAGTAACTAAAGTTTTCCATTCTCAGAATTGGCGATTGTTTTTGTTTACAACAAAATGTCGTCTTAAAAGGTCATTTGATTTTCAAATTAAAATTTTGTCATTAAAATACGATTGAAACATTGTGCTGAAGATGTGTCCTCATTAAAATAATGGCAGTTATCAGATTTTATAGTGAACCTTCTTTAAATTTGAGTTTTACCAAAGTTTTAATTGTAAACCATTTATTTGCATTGGTTTCGTGTACAATTATAATTTGAATTCCAGCAAAATTCCATTATTTTTTACCTTGTTTTTCGACAGGGTATAGCACTCATGTTCAACAAAATCAGTTTTCAAAAATAATCAAACACCCCATTAAAAATGTTAACGATTAGCATTTTCAACAAAGAGAGGCACATCAAAATTAAATAAAAAAAGAACCAAATTTATTATTTATAAAAAAGAATAAATAATTCCCTTGTTTAAGAAATTGAAAACATTAGATCATGCTTATAGATTCCATTTTTATTATAAACAAATTTAAATTCACAAACTGTAAATTTTGCTCAACAAATTCTTCTTGAAGATGAAGTTTAACTTCCTTTGTGATTTAATTGTTTTTCATTGCAAAAGTTCTAATTTCAAATAAACTTATATGATAGGTTGATCTTGGAAGCGCACTGGGTGGCTTCCAAAAGTTACTGGGTGGCAATTCCGAAGCGTTCCTAAGACTTTTTCGAATTCTCTTCAATCTGTTGGGTTTTTTGGTTGAGGGAGGCAACATCAGCCTTGGCGGAGGAAGTGGTGGCGTCCTTGGCCTGTTCCTCAGAGGTATTGGCCTTGTCCATGGGGTTGTCCGTCTTAAGCATTCTCTTCTTAATAGCGTCCATTTTGGTGGTTTTTACTTCTCGATCCCTTCCTCTAAAAACTGTCTAGAAAATCAAATTCGCAACTGGAAAGTAAAATATTTTAATTCTCATAATTAGTATTATAAAGAAAAAACAAAATTAACAGAACAAGTACTGAATTTAGGGGATGAAATTATTGATCAGTATTATTAATTAGTTGAAAATACCGCGTAACAGTGATGACAAAAGAACTTTTGAAAAAACGATTGTGTGAACTTGAAGATAAATAAAGCTAATAATAATGATGATAGTGAAGAAGACAATAACGAGGAAGATATGTTTGGATACTCATATAAATCTATTTTCAATTAATGCACCTACAAAAACATAATACGTTAAGAATCACTAAACATATTACGAATAGTAGTTACAGATTTAAAACTATCTTTAATAACAAAACAACACAACTATGTTTGTTGGAAATTCTTAGGTTAGGGTCAGATCAATTGAATAATTTTAAACTCGATTTACCAGTTAATTTTATTAACAAACGTATTAAATGCTAAAGATATATTTACAATTAGATAAATCATATACACATATTTACTTACATTTCCTATCTTAAATTTCAGAATTAACAACCAATTTTTTATTCACTTTGATCCAATTCAGACGACCGACCACATAATGTTGGAATGTGAACTTTCAAAGTTTGATGGCCTAGTCGAGGAAATCGCCCAACTCACACCAAAAGCGAGAACGTGGCTAAGGGGTCTTCAGCTATAAATATATATGTACCTTTTTATTTTTAAATTCTTTCTCTAATTATGTAACACAAACCATACGCTAAATAATAAAAATAATTCACTTTGATTTCAAAACGGCCACCTGTTATTCATTCACAATGTGTTGAATCCCGTTAGGATCTAGTTTGCCCCTCGGAATGATAATGGCATCGATTTCCATTTCAATTTAAATTACAAGTTGTTTAACGTAAATTTTGAAACATTAATGTTCTTTAAAAGTTATTTAAACAGCGTGTGGGAAAAA
>JXOV01024166.1:0-21253 GCA_001014945.1 Clogmia albipunctata
GTTGTCTTCTTTTTCTTTAATTCATATTTCGCGGATAAATATGCAAATTGTATAAAATCTTGTAAAAAACTGGTTGGAAAAACACATAATTAAATACTCGTATCTGACATTGAACTCTACTCGAGTTTAATTATGGTTCATTTTTCCCACACGTTGTTTAAATAACTATTAATAAGCAAATTCGACTGTATTTTCGTAGTGCGAAACATATCGATATCTTAATTTGATGTTTTATGTTTTTTAGATATCAGTAGTAATCTTCTCCTTCAATAGAAGGAGCGATAGATGTAGGATGACATTGTTTGCTGAACATTCGATTCGATTTCGGTGCTTATGATTAAGGAATATAATCTAAATCAAAAATAATCAGCGCGAAAAAGTTTTTCATTTGTGTATTCACAGCATATAAATAAAACGGACGGAATGACTTGATCTGCTTACAAACCGTCTAAGTGCTTTTGATTGACTACTAAATCACTGAAAAACATATAGTTACGAGAAGTCTAAAACCCGCTGGTTGATAATCACTAAACTACTTTTTATTAAAAACAAAAGTTTGTTAAATAAAATTGCATATGTTTTAACAGATTTTTTGTTTCAAAAATTGTTTTATCTTTATTAAATTCAAATAATTGATCATAAATCAGTATTAGAAGGGGATGCGATTTTGATAAATTGAATTTGAACAAATAAGTGAATGTAGATTTTGGGTAGATCTTTTATGAGCAGTACTGTAAATTTATGAAAATATACATAGAAAATCTTTATTACGAGATCAAAGACTTGCGCTATAAACTAACAGCATTGCGCGGGATTAATCTGGTAAAGTTAGAAATGTACTAAACTTTAACGTTCCCGGTTTAATGGTAATACGCTATTAATGTGGACACTTGTTTAATTAATATAATTGATATGTTGATGTCGGGTTTCTGGAATCGAGTGAAGGTTTAGATAACACAGAAACGTCATTGTCGTTAAAACTTATTCGATAAAATTATATCTTCCGAAAAACTGGCCAAAGTTTTAACTTTATGATCATCATAAAAATAATACTTTTAATTATTATTATAATATTATTTTGAATAATGCTATTATAGCAGCATCGCTCTTGACTTATTCAATACTATTGACTTGGAAAACACTGGGATGATTCAATTTATCGTGGATCCGTTTACAACTGGTCTAGGTGTTATTAATTAACTACTAATACACTGAAAACAAATAGTCATGGAAAGTCTAACACCCGATGGTTGAGGTTGAGACTACCCTCAGTTCTATACCGGAATGTTGTGGGAAATTATTATTATAACAGATTAGAATGTATAGAAATTAAGGATTGGAATTCGAATTATTCGAATTTCGAATATTTGGAAAATTATTAAATTTGAATATTCAGTAATGATTTATTCGAATAATTGTGTATGGAATTTGAAATATCTCAAAAATACTAAGAATTACAGTTTGGAAAATTATTTGATTTAAGATTCGAAAACTCGTTGGAATGATTGAAAGATTGTATAAGTTGCAATCCTGCTTTTAAGGCTTTAATAGTTATAAAACGCATTTTTTCAGATCATACTAATTTTGACATTGTGAATAATATAAATTGAACTCTTAAGGCCTATTAAATGTGCCGTAGAATTGATGTCGTCAAAATT
This sequence comes from Clogmia albipunctata, assembly GCA_001014945.1. Classification (NCBI taxonomy): domain Eukaryota; kingdom Metazoa; phylum Arthropoda; class Insecta; order Diptera; family Psychodidae; genus Clogmia; species Clogmia albipunctata. The sequence continues at coordinate 1,659 of JXOV01024166.1, forward strand.
TTCACAACAGCCAAAGCTACCTTAAAATTATATTTTACAATTTTAAATTCAATTAGAAGTTTATAATGTACATAAACTTGAAATAGCAATCAAACAATGTGTAGTTATCTATTAAAAAGTAAAACATCAATTGAAGGTTTAATTTAGAGAAATAATTGTTTGAAAGCGTTTGGAAGTCGTTCCTTATATTTGGAACCAATTTATACAACCTTTAAACTAGGATGAAACTAAAATTCACGTATCTTTAGTCTTCCTTTAACTATAGTTGAATTATTTAACAAAAAATGTTTGATTTTATGGGAATTATACTGTATACTGCAAATAAAAAGAAAATTCACATATCCAAATTCTAACAGCAATAGCGATTTATTTAAAAAAAATTTATGGGAATTAAATTTAATTTCCGTTGTTTGAAAAGCCTTCTTATGTGAAACATAAGATGTGAGTTTGCTATTCAGAGTACAGACTTATCAATGGAGCACTGGGACAATTTATAGCTCGAAATAATCGTTATCGATACTGCTGCATCAGCAAAAGTAGAAAAATGTTTCCGATTTAATTCTTTTGATCTGATACCAAGGTTTGAATTTCCCTGACAGAGCGAGAGAAGAATCTGCATTCAGGGACTATTTGTCAGTGCCATGGAAGAACATTCCTACAGTCGATTGTCATCCTGATCTTGGGTACTTAAGCGCGAAGAAGAAGAAAAAGCAGGTCGTGGGATGTTGATCTTCCCAAGATCTCGCTTTCTCGAATCCCTGTTCGCTGTCGACTGGCTTTTCATTTTCCAACTAATTGTTGTCCATTTTATGTATCATTCCTAAAGAAAACGTCGAAAGTGGAGAATTAATGAAACCAAATGTAAATAAACAATGTGATACACATCCGAGCACGAAATGCTTCATTGAACCTTTCTAAAATAGCAGAAAGAATGGCAGTTAATGTAAATGGGAGGGAGGGCAAAGTCAGGCCAAGAAGAACGACATCATCTATAAATTTATCTATTCTAATTAAATAGTCACGGCCTTGTCATTAATAATTCACCTTAATTAGGGAACCGGCCTTCTAATGAAGTAGGGTGTCGGAACTACATAATTTTTTACTTTCAAAGATACATTTGTTCTTAAATTAATTAATTTTAATTCTTAACCACAATTTTAAAATTTTACTTCTAGATTTAAAAGACGATAATATTTTAAGATCTTGTTTGAATTGATTAGCTTTAAAACTTTTTAAATATTCCATATATTGTTTGTCCTTATTACTTCTAAACTTCGATTTTTTTAAGTACACAAAATAATATCCTTCGCTAGAAGCTTATAGTTTTTAACAGAGTAATAAAATAGAATTTTGCGTTTTGATGAACTAATTTATACTTATTTAAATAATATTCATTTTATAAATTACTTTTAAAATATATTTGTTTCTGTGAGAAACAAAACTTAAACATAACACCTGTTGACTGGATTTATTAGCACAACATAGTATTTGATCTAGATATATGTAGGTCCACTCCATAAATATTCTGATAATTTATGCAAATCTATTTAAAAAATATCATAAAAAGTGACATTAGCATACCAAAAACGAAAAATGGACTGTTTTTATTATGCTTCGTGTTTCGTTTGAATTTCTAAAACTTTGAATCTTCAAATTTTCCATTTATGGAATTTACTTCACAATGTGGGATGTTCTTAAACATTCACATGATATTAAATTTAATTTATTTAACAGTTGTGCTGATAAAATATCACCTGAAATATATTAAAAACTTTCCCGTCTCACCTGTCATAATTTGTGTAAATTATATATAACTGGAAGTGGAAAGGGTGAATTTGCATTACATTACTTTTATTATTTTCTAAATGCAGTTCTTATGTAAATGAATACATAAATCAGCACTTGGCAAATATAGAGAGAACAACTGAAATAGGTAAGTCTTGTCTCTTCCTTCCATTATTAAATTAAATCTTATACCAAATTATGCAAATTAATAACTGTGCAGCAACAAGGAGACTTAATTTAAGTAAGTTAGTTTATATTAAATTCAATTTAATATTTTGCAAAATTGAAACAATATACAGTAGAAGTCTATCAGTCCGGCATCGATTAAGAAAATTGTAAAAAAATTTGGTTTACTCCAAAAGTGTATCTTTAAGGCAAATAAAAACGCTCAAAAGCTATTCGGAAGTTTTCGGGGCTGTTTGAGATAATCCGGAAGAAGAAAACTCGTGGACCAAGGGGTTATTCAAAATTTTAAATGCGTTTCTAGAAGTTTATGAGTATTCAAGACTTGTTAAATGCCGACTGTAACGTGACTGATGTTCAAAAAATTTTACAGTAAAAGATGTCATCTATGCTATTACACTGTCTTGGAACCAGATAAAAAATACAACACTCCAAAAATGGTGGGAGAAAAATTTGGCCAGCTGCAAATTCGGCATCTGATCTCTAACTCTACAGACTGATGAGGAAGAAAATCATGAAGATTTTGAAGTTTTTGATGTCGTTAGAAGTGCTGATAATCCCTTGAAATACCTGCCGAAGATGAGGTACAGGAGTGGTTTTTAATCGACGTAAATGAGACTGTTGAACAATAATCAAGCGATGAGGACATTATCAACATAGTGGTAAACCCTAAGCCTGCTCAAAATCTTGAAGAAAGTGACTCAGATGCCGAAATACAAGAAAAAAAAATCAGTTGGTCAGAAGCTGCAAAATCACAATAGTTATTTTTGCTACAAGGGTGTAAAGTGAACCGTTTTTAACGAGTGTGAAACATTCGAGCCGAAGGCGAGTGTTTCATCGTTTCCGAATTAAAGGATTTTACACCCTTGAAATCCACTCATGAGTACTGAAATTTTTACAATTTCACATTAAATTTTACTATTTACAAGGAAAAAATAAAAATTGACATGTTTCACAAATGTTTCAAGTGAAATATTTACTTGTAAAGTTACCGTTTACGGTTGGAGTTCCTCTTAACTACTTGGTCATAAGGCAAATGCCTATTTTATTGTGACATGGAACATCTGCTTTAATTTATGGAAAATAAATTTCCATTTAAGGCAATATAAGGCTATTAATATAATTTACTTACATAACAGTTAAGCAGACTTATCTCTGATATCTACGTAATGTGCCATCGAACAAAAAAGGCATGGCTGTTGACGGTAAATATTAAAATTTTAAAATAGGAAACGTTAATTAATTTGCAACATAAACTGGGTTCTATGGCATAGCTGAGACCAATATTTTGTGTAGTTTAAGGGCAACAATGGCGACCAGATTTTGACTTTGAGACAAAATTGTTCAATAGTCTATGACATTTTTATTCACTAGTGAAATAAAAATTCAAAATTTTCACTGAGTGCCATAAAGTTAAACATTACGAAACTCAAATGGAAACATGTGTTTCGATACGGGAGTGCAATAAATAAGTTTATTTCTTTTGCTGTGGCTTATACTAGCTTTAGTTTAATTATGTATTAACCCACTTGGCCTTATAATTACCCCGATAGACCGGAACATTCGGTAATTCCACAATGAGTCTGCCCCGAACGTGGATTATCGAACTTCTACTGTGTATTTGATTTTGAGTGTATGTAAAAATACATACATTTTGCAGTTTCAATTTATAAATTAAACATTTGAATAATTGTATGAAATTTATGCTTGTTATGATGATTATTAATTTGTAGTTTCTACTACGTTAAGATGTAATAAAAGTGGATTCTGAAATATGAATCTACTCATTGTAGGGGTCAATAAAGTTCTGAGCCGTCCAATATTCAAAATAATTTCCCAACTGACATATTGTCTGTTCCTACAGAATATTTCGAAGTCTGTTTGGCATAAAAAGGGAAAGAAAGGGTGGTCTTTTGTGCTTCGGGGAAATATCCACAATATTGCACTCCCCATTTTGATTGTTTATTTTTTCGTTATCCCCAGGGAATTTTCTCAATTTCCTCCTTCAGTGGTTCGAAATGCCTCGTGCAATGTAAGCATCTTTTTGATGATTCTGGTAAATAACACTGGTACTGACTGCCTAATCGCAACCTGTGGATATGAGAGTCGTGCCCTGTACTTCTTGAGCGATTCCACTGTTGCTGCTTACTTAGTATTCAGCAAACGGAAGCCAATTTCTACCGCGACTTCGACATCATTTGAGCAATTCCTTCGATTCAGTCTCTCTTCTTTACTTCTCTTTATACTTTTTGGCATGTTCTTAGAGATATTCCTTTATCTGTATTGACTGCATGACTCTGAATTATTTGTGATATTTTTTCCTACCATTGCTTTTTAAAATGGTATTCTTCATTGTTTTAAAACTTGTCTCCAAAATGCAAATAAATACAATACCATAAATGATTGTGGGCATTGTTTTGGTTTATAACATTAATTTTATGTTAAGTTAAAACAATTACAATAACATAGAAGACCATAGATGGTATGATATTTTGCATTACAGTATAAAAAAAATAGATGTTTGAGTTTGATTTAAGTTTTGTCACTTTTCCACTAGTAAAAATTTGTAACTTTTATTTCGCTATTTAAAAAGATAATCGTAATCAGTCTTATTGTAAAATTCATTTTTCCCTCTAAAAAACACATTTTATTTCATTATTTAGGCAGTGTCATATGACCGTTATTTCAAAGAGAATTGTAATAAAATTTCCGTATTGAAAAGTAGACTTTTCTTCACTCAAATTGGTTCTGTAATGGTTTACTTTTCTGCACGGAGATCTGAAATAATTCAAAATTTGCTCCCAAAATTGTCACCAATTTCATGAAATTACAAATTGTTGTCATATCCATATCTATACACATTATTATTGAAATAATTTCCGTTGAGAATTTCGTTGTGTTTCACAATTTGAAAATACCGCTGTGTCTTACTTGTTACCAATGAAATTACATATTATTGTTATAACAAGTTTATTATTTAAATATGAAAATGTTGTTGTAATTGTTTGTCCAACCTTGTCCCTTATTGAATGCGTGCGGTAATATGATTTTCCAAAACTATCACGCATTTTAGTAATCAATTTAATGAAATTACATATTGTTGTCAAAACCACATTTACTATTTAAATATTTTAATATGAAAATTTCGTTGTGAGTTGTTGTACAATTTGAAAAAAAACCGCTGTGAACGGTTTTATTAATAATTATCGATTAACTGGAATTTTTTCAGAATAACACAAAATGTGAAATAATCAGCACTCATTTACCTATTTTTACTCGCTGCGCTCGTCAAAATACATGGTAAATTCATACTGTAATTACCTCTATTTCACAACTTGCATCGAAATATACTAATATATGGTTGTGAATTTAAACCATCGTAGTGTAAAATAATGCCTCTACTTATCGACCGTGTTGTATACTCGTAAATCACTATTATGTTCAAATGCAAATTCCAACCACTTAGAAGGCCACACATTTATTTCAATAATAAAATAATACAGATTAATAATTATGTGCATTTATTTAATAAATAAAATTCGAGCTAGATAAAATCAATTTAAATTTAATTCATATCCAACATGTGGTGCACTTATAAAATTGAAATATTCAAAAGTTCTCCGCCCCTCTGAACCAGATTAAATCCCATTCCTTGGGCTTCAATTTGCAAAATTTAATTGAATCACTAACAAAAGTTTATAGTGACTGTAATTTTTATTCTGGTTGATTTGTCGGTGCATATGGAGTCAAGAACAGTTTCGGTTTGCCAATGCAACCGGTATGCATTAATTAAGAGATTAAATTTATTACAACTTTTACGACACATTTATTTAACAAGGGAAAGAAAGGTGCGCGCTTGCAACGGAAAATAATTACATAAAAGACATTAGTAATTTGTTGTCGTTATCTGACCAATCATAAATAATAATGGTTCTTAATCATATGAAGTACTGCAAATGATAAAGAAAATTATTTTGTAAAAAAAGCAACAATAAAAGATGACTAATAAACGAATTAAATTCAAATTCTGGTAATGATCTCTTTAATTGTGGGTTTGAGCTTAGCTGTTTAAATATTACGATGATTCCCACATTTACATTTTTAATCGGTCGGTAATAATTTTTCCAGCGAAAAGTAACGAGTAAGTATCCTATAAATATTTCTAGGTAATAAAGATGTCTGTTATTTCTGTGAATTAATTTTATTATGTCAATATAAATGCAATTTGTATAATTGCCATGAGTAAAGAAGTTGGTTGAATTGAACCTAACTATAAATTAAGCAATACTCAAATTAAAAAGGATAAGATTTATTATTATTTCATAAGAAATTATTATGTATTCTGTAGTATTCTGACAAACATATACCTTTTGCAATTCTGAATGTGAAGTGCCATATTTTTTCATCAATCTCAGTACGTGAAGTCTAGTTCACAAAAGGAGTGAAAAAATACTTTTTTTTTTGTATTTTTTCCAAAGTAAAAAAGAAGACGAAATATATTTTCTGCTAATAAATTATAGAAGTTCGTTATATTAAGTCTTGAAGGCAAATATATGTATATTATAATTAATTTAGTTTTTAGACAATAAATATATTTTTTTACTCTTTTAGGATGGATTGCAGAGGTATCAGAAGGGATTTAAGGTTGTTCAATAAATGAGATGAGACGTACACTATACAGAGATTTATTAGTTTTTAGTATTAGTATCTGGAACCGTTTCCGTTGATACTAATATGACGGTATTTTGGATTTTTAAATTTGTCGAATTATAACGGCCAAACTCTTGTTAGTTTCAACATATAATAATGACTCCACCGAGTAGAAGCTTTTTGGGCCTTAAATTGAAATTAAGCAAGTAGTGTTTGCTCCGTAATAGCTTCTACTTTACTGTTTTTGCACCATTTTGTAAATTTTTCATATCGCACTAAATATTTGTTCGACTGAAACAAAATAGTCTATTAAGATTATCTGCGAATTTTAATTTAGAGATTAACAGTAGTTGGCTAAGGAGTAAAATTAGATACTTTTAAATATCAAAGTATTTCACATGTATAAAATGACAGGTCTGATCAAATTTTTAATTGTGATTTGCAAAATAATTTTTGATATGAAAAAATAACTGTATGTTAGTCATGTGTGAACTGATTTTTTTTTAAAAGTTCAACATACCTAACATAAATAACTATTATTTTTTTTATTTAATTCTGATGAAAACGTATATTTAGATAAGTATATGTTGATTTGCACGTCGTATGAGTTTTTGATTAGTGAGATTGTTTATACAATCCCGAAAGGATAGCTTTTTGACATGGATTTATGTAGAAGTAACAATTTGCGAACAATTGTCTCAATGTTAAAATTCATATTCCATTTTTGCCTTATACTGCACAATCTGTTGATCCAGGCCGTGATTAAGTCAAGTATTTTTAAAATTAGATTTTAGTCCCTTTGAGGAGGATTTAAAAAAATTATCTACTCGTGTCTTTCAATATTTCCATTTAACAAGAATATCGTTATCATTATCAAAATTTCTTTCATTTTCAGAAAACCAGCATATCAATTTATAAAAGTCTGCCCTTTATACTGGTAAGTATTTCAAAAAAGTTAAATTACAAGTTCTCATTAGTAGTGCTATTATTTAGCTCCAATTTTTAAAAAATAAAGTTATCAAGTAATGCATACAGTCGAAATTAAACTTATATGAATTAATTATAGTTTTTTTTATTAGTAAACAATAAATTTTGCTTAAAATGAAATTGGTGAAAGCTCTTAGAGCAACCAAATTCTTAAATAATATCGTGTGATAAATAAATCGATAATAGTATAACCGAAATATCACTAGAATTTTATCTTTCAAAAGAGTGAAAAAAGAATGTCCCTCTGAGATTGATAAAAAATATTGCTAAGATACTGTACAAAATATCAAGTTCTTAATTGAGCTTAAAGAAATTAATTAGCTTTATTAATTAAATAATTTCTGGAAGGACTGGTTTTAAATAATGAAAGGATGAGGGAAAATGAGGATTTATAAATCGATTCGTTTGGCCAGAGAGGTTTGTAAATCGTGGTCATGAAAGCTGTTAATAAATTTCCACCACAAATTACACACCGAAATGTCGATGAAGAGGGTCGAATTTTAACTGAGTAAAATTTCATTATTCTAACCTAACTACTGTGACATTTGAATTTAATTAAACACTTCTTAAGGCTAAACCATTTTGTTTTTCTACCCAACAAAGAAGTTGAGAATAGTATTTAGTCGATTTTGTGGTTATGCAATTAAGTAGGGATTGATAGGTTTTATTAGAACAAAAACGAAGGAATCAAACAACATTTATTTCTTGGAAATGTTTTACTTGAGCGATGATTTCATAAGAATTTTGCAAACAATTGGATATTTGAAAAGGCCGACGCGACCACTAGGGCTAAAGTAAGAAAAAAACAATGCCGGCTCATAAATCAGCGTCGTTATATACTTATAAACAATTTCGGCAGACGTCCATTGTTGAGTTTCTCTGTTCCCTCTTGATTTCGTAATTTGAAATTTTTGGCATGCAATTTATTTCATTACACAAACGACTTGAAATTCTTATTTTAGTAATATTAATTAGGAGTTTTATGAAACGGGGGAGCGTGTTTCCGGCATATCGCTAAGCTATTGTTGAAAAATAACGTTTAAATGGCACTCACTTTTCAAACACGAGGAGACTCTTAAGCGATTTGTCACCTTCTCAAACCTTATTGATGAGGAGAAGAAGCTCATTAGACGACTCCTTGTGTTGATAGCACCTAATTAAAATTTCAAATTTTATGTTAATTCAATTAAATCGATCGCGACCGGGGAATCAGAGAAACCAATATTCGCTTCCAGAAGATCTCTTGTGGATGCCGGTCACGTTTCCAAATCGTATTTTCTAATGAACCAACCACAAGGCAGCTGATCCCTCGACGCCGATGTGGGTTCTCTTCTTATTAATAATATTTACGCTTGATTCTCTTTTGAATTCAAATTAACATGTCTTTGAGTCGCTAAATTGGCACCGTCTATCGGAAAAAATATCTAATCATATTGTTGATGATTGCAGACTTCACAGTGATTTATTAATATTAAAATAAAAATGTTTGGTAACAATCAAATATTTGAAATGTGTGTGCAAAAAATAAACATTATTTCATAAGTGAAAGCTTTCGAATAATCTTCAACGATGACAGATAAATATAAATGGTTAGTAATAAATTAATGTAAAATATTTGAATGTTAATTAATATTGGAACATTTGCCATGATAAGACCTCTGATGAAAGGAGTAATACGATATAAAATTTCATCAATTACGTAACGATTTTATTAAGTTATTCAAAATTATAATTTAAAATAAATATAATTATCGGGTTTATATTTAAATTAAAACATTAAACAGTATATTTCGATACAAGTGCTGTAATAACCTATTTCAGATGTGTTTTGAACGTTTTGTGCAATTCTGAAAAAAGATCCAGTTAATCGATAATTACTAATAAAAACGCTGGCAAGTAAGACATAGTGTCGAGCTTGTCTAATCAAATTAGAGGGAGAACCACCACTTAAATAAATCTTGAATTGATTGGAGAGAGATAGAAATACTCTAACAAAATATTTAAATTTGAAATTACAGTCGATAAAGTTTATTAGAGTGAGATGGGAATACTCACAAAGAAATTTTCAAATTAAAATATTTAAATAATAAATTCCAAAGATTGGGTTATGACAAAAATATATAATTTCATCAAATTGGTGACTAATTTGCGTGAAATTTTTTTTTAATTATTTAATAAAACTGCACTGTTCTATATTTAGGTGATGAGAGGATTGATATTTTTCGCCACTATCTTGCACATAAGAAATCTTTGCCTCTTTTGTAAAAATTGTCGTTGTTTATTTGGGTAATCACTTGTGTGGNCAAATTGGTGACTAATTTGCGTGAAATTTTTTTTTAATTATTTAATAAAACTGCACTGTTCTATATTTAGGTGATGAGAGGATTGATATTTTTCGCCACTATCTTGCACATAAGAAATCTTTGCCTCTTTTGTAAAAATTGTCGTTGTTTATTTGGGTAATCACTTGTGTGGAAGACAGTGTGAATCATCAGTTAGTGCAATCAATTGTTCACAACGAAACTGACTTCTAAATGAATTTGAATAAAATCTTTCGCGGAACATTCACACTTTAATAATACAGAAGGTAGTATTTTAAAGAAATCATTCAAAATGAATTTTACAGAACAAATAGTATTTTCAAAATGGATAAAATAATAAAATTGATTGTAATGTACAATTTTAATAAAATAATAAAATTTTACTTACCAATATATTCAAAAGAAGTATAAAATGAAAGATTTTGGTCACTAAACTTTAATTAAACAAAATGTTTATTTTCAAAAGTATTATTATTCGCCTTAAAATTATTATACAATAGAGTTAAACAAAAATTTAAACCATTTGTACATAAAATGCGCATTATATATATTTATTTCTTAGAGATAACCTTTTTACATCTATTACATCGTTTAGACTATATATCAATGCATTACTAATTTAACCGTAATATGTACAGAATTAAATTAACAATCTTTTTGGCTTGGAACATAAATCTAAAACATAAACATCGCTAAAGTTTTACATTTTTCTGACTGTAGCCCAACAACTAAAGGCAACGAATCTCGTCCTCTCTAGTATTTTGGTGTTCAACTTTACAGTGATTTACCTCCAAAAAGGGAAAGCTCGACAAGTGTTTAAAATTACGTTCCATTACTGGAATATAAGAAGCCACAATTACACTATAGAACTAGAATAAATACCTTTGTTCAGTAAACTCGTATTTTTCACTACTACGCTCATTTTATTTCAATACAATAAAATCAAGACTGGTCTTGCAGAATAATTTTGCCGCGTTATTGTATATCTCTTCCGCTTTCATTTTTATTTCTGTTTTGTTCGCGAGTTTGACTTCCCTTTCAAAAATCTAAACATTTTAATTAGTATTGCGATAATGATTACCATTAAAATCATGAACGCCACTTTCATAATAACTAAATAATCCTCCTATTGAAATGAATAAAATCGTGACTGTAAATTGCACTCGTCTGTTGGTCTGGATGATGTGCAATTTAATTATAACAAGGGGGTGGGGGTTAAATGATTCATTATAATGGTGAATAATAGAGAAGCTTATTATTACACTTGCGACTGAAAACACAATTCGAATAAATTTATTCTAATTTCAATTCCTGTACCACTATAAAACGAAATGATGCTGTTAATCTGAATTCCTCTTATATTTTATTCCACAAAAAGCTCACATAAATATGTGTGTTTAAATGTTCAGTCTTGTATCGTACATAGTTTGAAACGTTATCATATTTCTCAAAAATAAGTCAATCAAATTCTTTTCTATATTTGTGACATTATTAAATAAGCAATTTATTATTATTTGTCTAATTTGGTCAATGACTAAAACGCCATTTTTATTATAGTTTCTTTTACACTTTGTAGAATACCAACAAATTTAAAACTATCTTCAGAATTCATAAAGAGAGGTTCACAGAAGATATTCCAGTCATTCTTGGATATTAGAGTCGCCTTATAGCTCATCTATTTTACCATCTTGACAACTCTGCCCTCAGCCGAAAATCATTATTCATTTTCTGGCACAACCTAAAATTCCTTTGAAATGGACCAAGGGTTAAATTTTAATTACCATTGCTTGCAAATTCCACAGAGTATTATACATTAAGTGGAAAAATGCTCAGGTCACTCTTGGCAATGGTCAATTTTCTCGAGGGAGGAGGTGGATTCTTGACGCGTTTGCTCACTTTCATTGTCTTTACTTTGGTTAAACATTCTGGATGAACCCAACCTGTACCCGGCCCCAAAAACCAGTCAGGAATTCATCGGCAGTATGACTGGCATAATAAAACACTAAAATGTGAGAGACAATAGAGACCTGTTCACACAAACACATAGCCGCTTAGACATGGTCAGAATTAAAAACTGATTCAAATTGGAGAATCAGAAAAAGAGGGAAAAAGAACAGAAAACAATTAATGTGCTATAACTCTTCAAGTCCAGTTAATGGCTTCATTCACAGAGCAAACAACAATTAATGGCGATTGAGATTAACCTTTTCACTTTTGTGACGGGACAGCTACTCTCCACCCCTTTAAAGTCTCTCGATTAATGACTAACTGTCGAGGTCAAGGTCGGTGTAATTACAAGCGTATAATTGCGATTCTAATTGCGAATCCACATGCTGAATCCTCTTCTGTAAACCCAAATCATCAATTCCTTTTCGCACCCACTCTCATTTCAATTCTCTATCGATCACAAATGCATTAAGAGATGTCCACTTATTCGATAACCTTAGTGTAATTTAAAAGGTTCTAAACTCTTAAACTAATTACTTTTAAACATAGGCGGTGGCTCTTTGGCGACTCAGATCTTTGCCCTGCAACCGTTCTATAAACTGCCGCCAACTGACCACAGTTTTCCCACTCCATAGCCATACGCTGCTGGTTACTCCGACCAGCATTGAACACACATACTTGGCCATATAGATCTGGAAAATTGGTTTCGAGTCGCTCTCACCATTTGACTTTGGAATGGGACAGGGTATCGAGAATGTGTTGCACATGTCTCGATGCCACTGGACCATCCATTCGTCAAAGTTGTAGTACTCGTAAAATAAGCACGCCAACAGCCCGATAGCTGGCAGTATGAACAAGCCACTGAAGAAGCCTATCTTGATCATTAACCTCTCCAGCTTATCGGTCCGGGTGCCATCGTGCTTCATCACTGTCCTTATTCGGAAGAGGGATATAAATCCAGCCATCAGAAACAGCCATCCAACTGATAGATAGATGCACAACGGCAGCAGCAGGAACATGCCCAGTGAGTACGTGTCCAACTGTCCCACGAAGCACACCCCACTTAGTACGTCACCTGAAACAGGAAATTATTTAGATTAATTATTGGAATTGGAACGCTATAAAGAATCAATTACGTCCGTCTATAAATCGTTCATCTTGTCAACGGCCGAGGCACTTTTCTGTCCCTGGCATCTCAGAATCAGAATACCTCCACCGAAGACATCAATTATGGACCGGGAATTAATAGGAAATGTGATGGAATAGAGAAAAAAGAAATGGAAAATGAATGATCGACTCTTGATCACCAATGCACCGTTAGATGCTTCAAATGAGAGTCTTTAAGCTAGTTGTGAAGATCACTTTCCTTGAAATATGTATAATCAGTTTTTCTCCACTGCATACTTTGCACGTCATTTTATACTCATCGTTGCCTTTTCATTTGCCATTTTCAAGTTTGCTCTCATATATCATTTCAACATTGTTAAATTACATTTTATCCAGTATTTAAATAACGACACCAAGGCACTTTTGCTGTATTATAAAAGTATTAAATTGATTACTCATAATAATAAAATAGACTTTGAAATTCTTATCTTATATTTTGAAAATTAATTTAAAATAATATCGTAAAAAATAAATTTATCACAAAAAATCTAATTATGGAAAGTAAATTGACTTCATTATTCTTTTAGCATCGTAAACATGATCTGTATAAGTAATTTATATTATATAAACTCTAAATATGTAAGTGTTTAGGGAGTGATCAGTTTCACCTTGCCCGTATCTACATGCTGAAGCTAATTCAGTAAGAGTTTTCCACTAACCCAGCCAGTCATTTGGAGTGCTAATAAAACGGTTGTTCTTCGAGCGACTACTAGAGAGGCAGACAGTCTTACCAAAGTCGCGTTATCGCATATAAATAACTGTTAAGACTCATTAATTCTTCGGTGTTTTTTTTGCACAATCTTTTTAATTTCGTTTATTACCTTGTCTTTGTAGCAATTTTATGTTACTCCCCAGTATAATACTGATATATATTGCTGTCATAAATTATAGATGCAATTTTAACATGAATTCGCTCCGACCAGGGAACTCTCCATGATTTTACGATTCTTTCATGTATAATATTAATACTGTAAAGTAGCTGCGAAACTTTTTTGCCGCTTTTGGGAACCGCGTCCAAATCTCGGAGCTCATTAAAACAGCTTTAATGAAGAGGAGTCGAGTAATTAGTGAACGACGACCCACCACCCGGGAGATGTGGCTTAAAATTTGTCATTGTCCCGTTTACATAGCTAACGGAGATTAAATACCACGTTTAATCCGTTCTAAAAATACAACTCTAACCTATCCCAATAGTCTTTAGCAATTAAGTTCTTGAAGCTAGAGTTATATATTGACCAGTACGATTATGGCTTAATAGGATTATCCTCAAAACCTGATTGTAACGTTACCAGAAGTATATAGAGTAAATTGATTTATAACTAGTAAATCAAAACCGTATTAGTTTAATTGAGAAGCGTTTTTGAAGTTTTACACTTTTTTATTGTTAATTAAAAGAAAAAATTGAGATAATATTATAAATATATTATTTAACCCATTGATTCTTTAACGTATTAGCTCCATATACTGATACGTTAGTATGTACTTAAAATTTATAGCAGGGATTTTCATCGCTGTTTAATCAGTAATTGCAATCAGAGAATCATTTAAAATTATTGCAACATTATCTTTGACCACGGCTTATTTATTTTTGTGACAATTAATTTCAATATGACTATAAATTACCCATTCTTAATAGGATTAAATATTAGTAAATGACCTTGGTTAGGATTTTCTTGACTTTGCAGCTGTAAGGAATTTTATAGAAGACAGCTTCGCAGGAATAACATCTACGAGATGTTAATTTATTTAAATATTTTATAAACCCATACCAATCCCCAGCTCTAGAGAAGACAAAGTTATAAAACATTTCAATTTATTTATCCATTTAACGACCCACAACAACTACCACTGTCACATAAACAGGCGACGCTGCTTCTAGACGTTATGGATAGAAATCACGCTTCAGACACCCTATGTGCATACTGCATAATTAAGCTCATAAATATTTTTAATTAAAATCCAATAAACGTGCAATGTTTATCGCATACAAAACAATCCTCTTTATACTTGTTATTGCATACACCTGAAAAGAAAGTCATTATTTTAAATATTGATCCATATATTAAAATTATGTTGATTTGAGAATGTGGTGCTGTATTTGTTGGGGAGAATCGAGGCAGGTGAAACGGATCAATTCATTAATTCTGTTGGACGCCAATAAAATTTCTGGGCCTCGTGTTATAAAGCGAGAGTATCTTCTCCGGTTTCTAGTGACAGACATGTGTAAACAATCCATTCTGATTAGCCTCAGTAATCAGCTGCCAAGATCAGAGACTGTGACGACCCATTTCAAGATACTTAAAAGTTAATTAAGCAGTAATCCCAATGATACTTTCAGTCAAATTCAATTGGATAATCCTCATTCGTATGTTAAGGTTTTATCCATCCATAAAATAACTTACCAAAGGATTATGTTACCATTTATGAGAATATTATTAAGAAACCACTAAGCTTTTCTGCATTGTTATCGTTTAATCTAGAACGGTTTAGTAGAGATAATTTGCATATTTCTTTAACAATTATTGTAAAAAAGAAACGAATTTTCAAATATAACATATAGTATTAGGAATATTGTCTATGAATTATATAGTTTAAATATTTATAGAAGGAATATTTTATAAGAGTATATATTATATAATATTTTTATTACCTATAAAAATATGGATTATTATGGGACCACAAAGCCAAAATTCCCATTCCGAACCAATTTAAGTTGCCGCGTCAAAAAACCAGAAACTCGTAAACTTGTCGTATTTTTTTATGTTAAAATTAAATGGTTTGAATTTTATGGATTTTCAAAACTACCAATTTCGGCACAACATAAAACTAATTCGACTTTATTACAAAAAGCTAAAAATGCACATCAATATTTCTAACTTGGAGTGTCTATAAAGCTTGCAATGTCTGAATTGTAACGTAAGAGTGTTTGTGTAAAAACGAAAATTGCATCAATTCGTATCAACAATAAAAGCCACTCGGCAACTTTTTCACCATTGTCTACCTATACAGCTTGCTATATCGTAATTCTTTTAGATCTTTGATATTGCAGAGCCAGCAGAGGGAAGAACGTGCATTTTGCAATAGCTTTACAAATTCTACGAATTGCTTAAAACCAGTCCCCATTATTCGTTTTCTCCTTTGGTTTCTCTCTCGACTCTTGCCTCTTTATGATCACATCCCCTAATTCGGTCCTGTCTTTGACAATGGTCTCTTTACTGGTGCTGCTGCTGCTCCATCTTTGCGGTCGGTCGTGTAACTTTTTTCTTTTGCGTCTTTTTGCCAACAACTGTCTGTCTGAATTATTCCCCACCAATTCTCTCTCCCTATGTTTCGATTTTATTGAATTTCCTCCGTTTCCCGTTCCCAATTTCGAGAAGTCGATTCATGCAGCAGAATATCTTGTTCTTGACGACGCCGAACAATGAAAAGTCATTTGGGAATCTGTAATTATCGGGAGTCTGAGCTGGTTGCTGCTTACAATATACAAAGAAATTGGCAATCTAAAAAGCGACCAATACTTTTCTTATTCTTACAAGCGACAACCATTTTGCATTTCGAATTACCATTAACAACCTCCTCGCCAAACCATAAAAGCACAAAAGGTCAAGATTGTTCTTAGACAATGTTTATCCATTTATCTGGTCTCGGTCATTAATCAAAAACACAAATAACCACTAAAACTGTCATTTTTTGACTCGCAAATATTTAAACCTGAATCTGTGTGGTGGTCTTAAGATAAGGTCGCCTTGAAGAATATTATTCCAACTAAAGCCTTGTCGTCAAACACAAACTTTATTCAACAATGGGCTATTTGGTCAGACATTTATGTGTATAAAATATTTTTTAGGATTAATATTAAACTTGGATGACAAGAATTTATAACCTGTCTTAAATATTCCATTTTCCTGACTTAATTCCGTAATGATTTGTTGGACACGATGAATTCTTGTTAGGTTTCACCAATTTATAAAACCGTACTTTGTAATTCAAAACTAATAAGTGCAGATTACGTAAATGTATTGCATGCTCTAGTTAAGTGGACTCCATTAGTAATATGATCGGATGAATGCATTTTGCTAATACAGGGCTTCATTTTAACCAATTATTAATTTTAAAAGAGATAATTAAATTGTAATCATTTCTATTTCAATTTAATAACTTCAATTCATTAAAATGGATTTTTTTATATCATAATGAATTTTCATTAATCAAAAAAAAAACGGAAAGTCGCTTTTTATATTTAGTCATTTGATTAAAAATAACCAATTTTATAATCTCACAGAAACAATTCTCATTTAAAGAAACGGTATTGTAATACTCTGTAATTGATGCCATAAAAGGGATTCTAGCATCAATTTGCAACCAGATATGATCAAAGTTTCTACAAAATTGACAAGCTTCATGCAACCAGACTTAAAAAGATTGAAGAGATCTGAAATACGCTTGCGGTTTGGTACAATATGGTCAAACCGCAAAATTGCAATTAAGACTTTGCTCCTCACCGTATTTGGTGGTTGTTTCCAATTGACTGCGCTCACAAACAGTCAGTCCAACAAGATTCTCATCCAAGTGTACTTAAAGCGCTCAGTTATACTGAATTGCACCACATAGAATAACGTGCATTAACCAGTAACGGATTAAATTCCAGCACCACCTCCACCATCCACAAAGTTGATTTGATACTTTAACAGCCAGAGGTAAACGGGAAGTGGTTTAGTGGAGAGAGACAAGGCAGAGATAGAAAAATTGCCCATAAATCAGAATCAGATATTCTATGTAATTTCAACATTTTTACGGAGATAAGATAGATACGACAATTATCCGTGATAAGTAAATAGATTCGCATTGGTTTTTTCAACCAATATTACGGAAACCAATTGACGTGGAAATGGTATCATCCTACGTGATCTTGGGACTGTTTAAGTCATTGAACTTGAGAATAACACATTTGTTCACGTAATTAATAATTGATCATCTTTACCCCAAATCGTCTACACATTTCGCACAACCAATAGATTTTAGATCAGTATCGTAAGTCTTGTTTTTAGATTATTGCACCTTTTCTTATAAACTCTTATTCTTGCAAAGTGAATAAGTCTCTAACACTATTCATATCGCGTTACTCATTTTTCAATATCATTTTAATGCGTTTTTAATGTCTTTAGCTGTCCGACTAGAACTACACCATCATAAAGAGAGAAAAACCCACCAACTCTTGGGATTACAGAATGGTGAGGTAAGTTTACCCATCAAAGGGGATCATCAATCTCTTTTTCTGATGAGGATCTCGCGATTAGACAAAATGAAATAGAAAAGAATTCTGGTAAATTTGGTTCTCACTTTGTATGTAGCTGTAATTGTTTGTCTTCATCTGCTGCTTGCCTGAGAAATAACCGTCATCATCTAGAATTCTCTAGCTCCGATTGTTAATGCTCAACATCATAGGCGAGAGTGAGAAAATTTAAATTAATTTTTATTATGTGTCATATCTCTGTTATTGATTGAGGTAAGTAGATTTTCAAGTTAAATGTAGCATAAAAAAGAACGACCACGACTTTTGTGTTTAATCGTAAATTCAAGCTGTGCTTCACTATTCAAATGTATTGGGAGTTTGTAAGTATCAAATGACAGAGGCCATAACCTTTATTTTCGTTTGCCATTTAAATATTATTAAAATTGTACATGAATTGATTCACACTTTAAAGTTATTCCTACGTTACTTTTCATGTATTTGTTATTTATAAAAGGTTTCTGCTATACATACTTAGTACTCGTATATGACTGAGGAATCTTTAGAATCATATGAGTCATTGGAATTCGCCTTCAGAAACAAACACCACCCTCATCATTTTCACAGTCCCTTTTCATTATATTTATATATGAATATTCTTATAAACCGAAAAATTTGTCCACCATAAAGTGCTTATATAGAAATTTAAAAATGAACCTTCTTTGAAAAGAATTCCACCCTTCAAATTTTACACAAATACAGTCATCAAAAACGAAATCTTGAAATCCCATTAGATTTGATTCTTCTCATTCCCATTATGATTATTCAGCTGAGCCTAAATAATTTATGGACGTTTTCTATTAAAAATGTCTTTTCAATCAATTTTCGACATCTAAATTTCAAATTAAACCACGACAAATTGATAATCAGCGCATGCAATTCAGAATCGAAGAGGAATAAAAATCTAGATCCCAATGATTAGGGCGTTCCTATTAAATTGGTCACGAAATTTATTAAATTGTCCTGGACAGTCATGATTTTCCCCTTAATTTTCGCCTCTTCTAATGAGTAGAAGTCTGGATTTTATTTCTCAAAAATTTCCACCCTAAATTAGGTTGACACAGACAAAGCTAACAAGGAATCAGTAATCTTGTCTACTTTTGGGGGAATAAAAGTTTTCTAGCACTCAATAGGTCTTCTTTTCATTATTAGACAGACACGTTTCTCACTCTTTGCCGAGATGAAAAAGCAGGAAGATACTTCTCAAGAACTTTTCGCATACGAAGTTATTCGTTTTGTGCTCGTTATCTTTTCAACATATATAT
>JXOV01024176.1:3352-26206 GCA_001014945.1 Clogmia albipunctata
GGAAGAAATCTCTGTACTCTGCCCTTCCAATAGAAGGTTTGCGATCGCGTATTCTGTACTCTGAGTTGGAACAAAAGCTTGGCTCTTGAAAGTGCCATCGGGGCCCCCAGAACCCAATTGTCATGCCCGAGGAGATGACCGTAAATCGGACATTATGAGGAATTATTGGAATTTTGCTGGAATTCAAATTATATTTCTACACGAAACCAATACTAATGCAAATAAATGGATTCAAATTAAAATTTTGGTAAAACTCAAATTTTAAGAAGGTTCACTATAAACTGCCATTATTTCTTTAATGGCACATCTTTCGGATTCTATGTGCATAGTATTTTAAAGACAAAATTTACCACTAGTTGGCAAACGTGTCGATTTGGAAATTTCCAGTAACAATACATTTAAAACGAAAATATGGTAAGGGAGACAGTCAAACACAGCAGACAGTCAGCTTTTGTACGAAATTACCATGTTGTGCTTCTAGGTGGTGCAGCACTACTGTGATATTTTAATCACTAATTTTTTTTTGTTTACAGGTATTTTACCTTCCGCAAGAAATAAGTTCTTTGGCAAACTGAACATTTTTCAGGAAAAATATCTATTTATATTTAAATAGACCAACGAATTATTAATTTAGGATAAAATAAAAACAAACACCAAATTAATTTATTTCAATTTATCTATAATATATAAATATAAATTTAATCATTCGTCATTTTTATAAATTAAAAGTAGATGAAATTTGAATAAAAAATAAAATTTAGTGGTTTACTTGAAAATACGATAAATTTGATTCTTTATTTCATTTTAAGGTATCTTGAAACTGTCTTAACAGTATTAAAAAATGATTTAAAATAATTGATATGTCTCTTTGGTGAAATAAACTAGTGACAATGATGATTTAGAAAGTATCCTAACACACCCAATTCAGTCTACCTTAAATAAGATCTTCTTTGGCGTTGCAGCCCTTGTAAAGCCTTTGCCTTCTCCGGACTTCTCCTCCATTTGGCGCGGTCGCTGGCCTTCCTCGTGCATCCATTTAAACCCAGGTCCTTTGCATCGTCATTAACACAATCCTTCATCCCCTTTTTGACTATCCGGGTCCGGTTCCCCTAGGGTTAGATTGACGCACTCAAATAGCGTAAAATAGAAATAAATGGACGGATTGATTAGATCTGTTTACAACTGGTCTAGGTACTTTTAATTGACTGAAAACAAATAGTTACTGCAATATAGAAACCCGTTGGTTAAGGCTGAGACCCGGGGAGTGAAAGGACGGAAAATTTAACTATAACATAACCTGTTCAATTTGCATTGGTGATATACCACTAATATAAGTAACAAAAAAACAAATTACTTTTCTTATTCATTGATATTAAATTATTCTTATAAAGACTTAAATGCAAATTTTATGATAAAAATCCCTATAAAAATACTGCCATAATTTTATTAATTAGAATTTTGTAAACGTTATTTTGTGGTTATTCATCCCCTGATAGGGGGTGTTCTCGAAGAACACTCGTATAAGTTAATCATAACTGTTATCAAGGCAGTAAATTAACGTTGGCATGAACACATGTCCAATTAACTGTTTGCAATAAACCACCATTTAATTAAATTTTATGAGAGGCAAGTATCGAATTCTGTTTTATCGTCTAATCCCACAAGTCCAAAGGGTTTCCTTTAACGACACAACCAAACACACATATCCTGGGTAATTACCAACGCAAAACCATTAACCTTTAAGTGCCTCTGCAGATGAATCATAAAAGTGGGAATAGTAATTTATGTAAATAAAATTGGGACCAGAAATGATCAAAGGCGAAGAATGTTGTATTGGCATCCATTTGGCATTCATTGTTTCGCATTTTAATGAAGTGCTTCTGATTGCTTCCAATCCCCAACACTTAATAGACAGAGAAGTATATCCACATTTCGCCATATTTCTTGTTAATATCCCGGGCACGAACCCTAATCCATCGACATCCACGGCTTCCAATTGGACACCCAAAAATGGACCGATAAAAACTTTCCCCCCGTTTGTCGTCCTTCTTATTTTCTTATTAATAAATATTGACTTCTTTTTTTATTTAATAGTAGTTGATTGATGGAAACATTCGAATATGTTTATGTATAAGATTTTAACCATTCATAAATTTTAACTATTTTCATAAATCATAACAATTCTTAATTTTAAAATACAGAACTTTTTACAGCAAAGTGCATAAAAACTAAATCAATATCATCTGCGTAATGCACCGGTCTTTAAATTGGGGTGATGTGAATGGAGTACTTTAAATAAACAAAAAACGACTCAATGTCAGAATAATAATAATAATAATAATAATAAGCATTGTCATTTTCAAGATGACGATCCAAAGTGGATCATAGGCTGTTACAGAAGTTTCTCCATCTTGATCTGTCCTTGGCCACACTCCTCAGTTGCTGGGTCGACATCATTCGTGTTTCCTTTTGTACGGATCTTCTCCAAGTCATCTTCGGTCTCCCACGCGTTCTCGCACCCTGCGGGTTCCAACTTAATACCATATGACTTAGCTCCGCGATGTCTCTCCCCAAACTGTGTCCCATCCACCCGTATTTGCGCCTTCTAATAGTTTCATTTATTTGCGGCTACTCTGTTATTTGCCATCACTCCTCGTTGGAAATGACTCTTGGCCAGAAGATCCGCAGAATAAAACCTTGACCAATTGAAAAAGGATCCAGTCAATCCTACTCACCCAGGGGTCGAATCCAAGGCCTCCAAAAAGGTATCAGGCAGGTGTATGCTCACATATGGTCAAGTTTTATTTCTATAATTAATATTGTATTGTTTTTAGAAACCTTCGCTTCAAGACTTATTAGTTAGCATTCTTTTCACTTCGTTACCTAGGCTTCCTAGGAGAAACAGTCATGTTCTTGAAAACTTAATGTTTTAGTATATTTCGATACAACAGATGAAATAATAACTCGCTGCGCTCGTTAAAATACATGGCAAATTCGTACTGTAATAACCGATTTCACATTTGTCTAGAACGCTATTTTGTGTAATTCTGAAAAGAATATCAGTTAATCGATAATTACTAATAAAACGGTAATAATTATTTAATAAATAACCATTAGCATAGCGAGGAGGTGTAGCACAGGCAGATTGGTCCGGGCAAAAAATTGAGGGGCGGCATTTTTTATTATAATATGTGATATTTCAATATAAAACTCGAAACCTAATATTAAAAAATTCAAATAATTATTTTAATCCTAAATCGTCGATATTACTCTATCTACTATGAAATTACACAAAATTATGAAAAATGACTTTGATTTTTATATTTATGTGAAGGGGTGGCAAATTTCATACTCGACTGGCCCTGGAAAACCCCTACTACGCCATTGATTGCAACCATTTTTTTATAAATGTATTTACTCAACATTCAACTAAAAATTCCGTTTTTATATATTAATGTCTTCACTTTTAGCGAACCGAAATAACCAGCTAGTTGTCTATGAACCGAATCTGGTTAAAGAGATGAAAATTGGGGAAGGCAGAGATGCTAGGAAAAACATATCAACTTTTTCCGTCCTTGATTATGGAATCCATAAATTGGATAATGGACCATTTAATGGTTAATCAAATACAATCAATTTATTTTCGACATTCTTTCTCTTCAGCGCACATGATGAATAGACCTTCTCCCGTCCCCTTTCTCTCTGGAGCACAACTCGGCCAGACTGGGAGCGATTAATATGGAAAAGGGTTCTCCGATTATTGACCGCAAATCACAATAAATGGGGGGTTATCTCAGCAAAAGGGGCGACCGAATTGAAGGAAACGACACGTTAAGTACCTACTAAGACCCACAGACCAGAATATGGCTCGCTCTTGGACACACCGATTGATAAAGGATCACGAACATGACATATTTCCATTTTTTCCATTCAGTCCGAGATTACCGGCCCAGTTTATTGCCGTATTATGAACTTAATCCCATTTATATTGCCAATTTCCAATAAGATTGTCCACAGACATATTGATCACTTTTACCGGTTTATGAAAAGGATTTTCTAATCCTATTGACATACTTACGAATACTACAATAAAAATATATTTGATTTCATTCAGCACCTTTCTATGTCAAGAAGAATATCATATCTATAGAACTCACACTTTTTATGAATTTAAATTTATTTTACTATATATTCTCTTAAATTCAAAAATAAGTTAATGAAATTATGGAAAAATTATTCAATTTGATATTATATCAAACAATTTCAATAGAAATTAATGTATGATTCAATTTGTCTATAACTTCTTTGTTGAAAAATGTTCACCTTTGTGAGAATGGCCAAGAAAAAGACTCTCCAAAAGAAAGACACGTCTTATCTGTTCTTCATCCGTTTATTCTTTTTTCTTAGCCTTAGACTACAAAAACTGAAAGATTTACATTACATTACGAATATAATAAATATATACATTTAGTGGATTAACATAATTCAACAGTTTTTCGGCAGTTCACAATATTACAAGAAAAAACGTGGTAAATATTCACAAATATCTGTACAACAAAAATACTATAAATCAATTAAAACAACAAATTGATAATTAATGACAAAACAGATTTTAACAGTAGAACCTGGCTTTTAAAGTTTTTTAACATTCTTTATTACAAGTTATTTTTAATAATACTATATTGTAGTTCCATTACCCTAAAGAGGTCAATTTTGTTACATTTAAAAGAAATGGCAACATTGTAATATTGAGAGGAATTCCTAAGGAAATTCTATTAACATGAAATGGACCGGGAATTTTATGTCCGTGAAATTCAATTTCACTCTAGACTATAACAACTTCCCACAACAACTTTATTGGTGTTTTTGCAGCACTTCCTCTACTATAGAACAATCAATTTAAATGCACTCATGTATTAAATTGGTTTTTTTTACCTATGAAAGTTTATTTTGAAGAATTGTTATATTGTTTTGAAATAAATACTAAATTTAAAATACGATTATGAAACATCGTACATTTTGAAATATAATATCTTCTTCTTTTACTTGTCAACTTTTCTAGTACGCAATTTTTAAATTTGCAGTTTTCACATCCCCTGGACTCGGTCGTCATCTTGTTGTTCTTGGTGACAACGTATATTGATGCCTCGTCTTTGAGTACATTCCTTAACTCCGCGCTGCGTCTACCTTTGTTCTTGTTTGGCTCTATATTTTTGACCGGTTGCTACCTGACATCAAGACAGTAGCTCATTTGACCAAAGCTGGTCTTGCTACCATTGTTCATGTCGTAACACTGAATCTTCCGCCACCAAGATACCAGAAAAAACTGCCTTTTATAATAGCTTTTCCTCTGTAGCCAATTTTGAGTCCACTCACTCGTTTCTACACTGACCTGTGAGAAGGATTCAAAACACAGAGGCTAAATGGACATAAAGAGCTCTATATTACGCACGTGTTCTCATTTGAGCTACCTTTGAAATATAATATAAATATATTTAATTATGTAATATTTCCATTATCGTATAGTCTGTGTAGTGGAATCGAATCCAGGTCATATATTTTTCAGCGCGAAAAAAGTGTTCCATTTTTGTATATCAACTACATTGCCGAATAACATTCCTAGAGAATTATATGGCAATGGCGAAAAAACATAATTTATAATTCTGAATATTGTGCAATAAAATAGATTAAGGTTAGCTTAGGACGAAACATGAACACAAAAATCGAAGGAAAGTGACATTTATAAGTGTAAATTAAGCAATTTTAATAAGGTATAAATTAATCTTATTAAAATTCTGTGCATTTATAAAATAACTTTATACAATTCTGTTGAAAATTGTTTACATTTTAGTAGCCAATTCTTCCTCTAAAAATTGTTTTATAATCGTACAGTGTTGAGTAAAGTATAATTCAATACCCGCAGCCAATTACAAATCGTGTAAATACACGAAATAGTACTTTGTACCAAAATTCAACTACTAAAAATTTTGACTTTTGATCTTAGTAGCTTAGAATAAATATATATTTTGAAATTTGTCATTTCTGTACAATAAAGTAGACTTTGACTTATTAAACAATTTAATTTTTTCCCATTAAATGACAAAAAGAAAAATTTGCCTTAAATGTTGGTGCTGGCTTCTAATTGTGGTTTAAATGATGAGTACTATTACAGGAATATCAGTGAAACAGTGCTTGGTGCTCTATATTCGTGATATATTGAAAAATTGATACCTAAATTTCTAATCACTTGGCAAATTCTTCCCTTAGTTGTATGTGTTTAGACCTTATGATTATTAAGTACTGGATTGCCTTCTAATTCTTTACTTCATATTTCGCGTAAAAATAGCTAATAAATATACGAATTGTATCAAATCTGGTAATAAACTGGTCGGAAAACACATAATTAAACACTATTATCTACTAGAAAACGGATGAAATGAGTTTATTTGGTTCATTTTTCCTACACGTTGTTTAAATGTCTATTATATTTCATCATAACAATATTTTGGAAAGTTAATCATAAAATAATGTTTCAAGTAACAATCTCCTCCCTGAATCAATAAAATAAAAATTTGAATTAATTAAATTTATAATTCCAGTCTATATTTAATAAGCCTTACATAAAATCATTCAATTCACATTGAATTTTGCCAAAGACGAAACCCCAGAAATCAATGGGAATCCAGCCAATCGAATCTGTAATTTATTATCATCGGCAAATGACGAATGGAAGAAGAGCCCTTTGGGAGGAGAAAAAGAGGGACGATAATTTCTCTGGGGATCGCCAGACGGCATGATTAAATGGTCCCGACCAGCACTCGTTATGTATATTGGCCAGCGAACACCTCCCTGCATCTGGCCCAATCCGAAAGGGAGTGGAGGATTAAGAAATCAAAACGGGAGCCCCATTTGTCACGCAATAAATCAACACCACGCTCATCCGAAGGCGAAGGAAGGAGGGCATTTTTCATGAGAAACTTTTGTCCAGAATCCGCACCCTAAACCGGAAAATTATTCAGCCATGGTGGTGACCTGTAGGAGTGCTGTTGTGGCCCCCCGATAAAATTAGGACGTCCCATAATTGCGAAACTGAAATTAATGGGCCAAACAAAAGCACGGAACTGGGTCAATTAATGGCCAAGTGGGGCAAGTGTTTGCGTAATTGTTTTGCCATTTTTCATAAATACGTTAATTAAATGCGGAAACCACAATAAGGATGTTCTGAATTGGTTGGAAGATTGATGCCCAGGCCACAAGTAGGAATATTCATTACAGTCTCTCATTCCATCTACTCTTTTGGTAATTGATTAGAGTTGCTAACCGTGTTCTATTCATAACATGCTTTTATTCGTTTTTGTCATTGTACTCGTATAAAAATTATTCATTAACGTATTTTAAAAATATTAATGTTATATTTCTAGGTATATAAACCCAGTAATTTTAATTGTTCCACGGACAAGTTTAAAAAACTCAGATGAGGGACTCGCGAGTGTCTAGAAATAACCAGTTACATCTGTTAGTAGCTTGCAAACATTGTAAAATTTATATAGATGAATTCAAATGAAAAAAATAGAATAATATCAGTACAAGTTCTGTTTGAAAACTTTTATACTTTTAAAGTTCCAAAATATTTTTTTCAAAAGATAATAAAAACTTGTTCTATTTTATATCACTATTATATCCAATAACTCATGTTAGCATATGTTATCCATTTCACAACTTAATTAGAATACCTACATAAAGTACAATATATGTATTAGGGAAAGATTATATATTATAGATGTTCAATTAACGACTGAAAATATGTAGATAATTCCGTATTCGTTACTCATATTTGATATTGTCTTGGTGCTATACTTCTTTGAACTTTAAATAATGAATAAGTAGTATAGGCTAGAATACAAATTTAAGCAATTACCAGATACACCATAACTTTAAAAAGATAAAACAATATCTATATACATATTAAAAACTACAGTTTTTTAACAATTCAGAGTCACCAGACTAAAATTAATGTTGTTCTTGTGCAAAGTCAACCATAATTATCATTTAAATCTAAAGAAAATTGTTTTAAATAGTTATTACGTGTAGTTATCACTTGATAACAGATTTCAAAATTGAATTAATACTACTTATATATGTACAACATTTGTTCATCAGGTAGTTTTAACTCGATACATTTGTTGAATATGGGTACTGCATAACTTTTTTTAGCTTTACCTGCTCATCCACAAAATTCAAAAACACTGACCTGCTAATGCTCACCCAATTCATCAACAGTACACAACCAAAACGACAGAAAGCGAATTCCGTTCTCACTCGAATATTGATAACTCACACAAACCGAAGCAGATTAATGTCTCGTTGTTTCATTCTATATGGGTAGCGCGATCGATTATTGTTATTCCGTGTAAGGTTTTGATATTTCAACTTTTTGATTGAAAATTGTAGGTCATTGAAGAGCAAAGTCAAATTAATCAATTTGAAATACATTTTTAGTGAGCAAAGTAAGAGTTACAAATACCGCTATTTATTTTTTTTTTCAAATATGGAGTAAATTCTGATAAATCTATTAAAAAATATGGCATTTTATGTACTTTTAAGTAGTTTTTTTTTAATTTGGGTGAGTGTGTACTTTTGCACCCAATACCTTGATTTCGATACCCAACGCGGAAGTATTGGGTACCTTGGGGTAGTCCAAAGTACACACTATGCACATCTTTTTTGTTGAAAAACTTGACAGGTATTTAACATAATCCAACAAAAGAAGATATAAGTGACATAAAACAATCTGGGACTTCGATCTAAACGACATTTTTATTTTTTGTTTTGATTAAAATTAAGTATGAAACGATTTAAATTTGAAATATTGTTGTTCAAAAATTTAATATTAACCTTAAAAACATCCATTTTTATGGATATAATTTATCATTATTATTATTATATTTTAAGTTAAAAAACTAATTTATTTCAATACATTTTCATAATTAAACATTTGAAAAAGAATTTACATAAGTTATGGGAACCCTGCGCCGCTTCATCTTATCTTCTACTTTTATTATCATTCCTCGAGGATACGGCCAAAGATCAAGGAATCTCAATTACAAACAAATATCTGCTCCATCAATCTCTCGTTAGCGACTACATTGAATCGGCAAATTGCAAAAGTAATTCTCTAAATAGTCATATTATCCGTTTGCGAATGGAAATTTTTCTGCACTCGTTATCAAACATCAAACGTCAGACATCAGCAAATGCGGAATTAATTCTCGTTATTGAAATATTTGCATAATCGATTGAATTGAGTACCATTCAATTAGGTATTTCGATATCTACCAAATTATACCAATTGGACTTGTTTACATTAGCCAAAAATACTACAACATTCCCGAAATTACAAACCTTTTGAACTATGCCCCAAATCTACTATGAAAAACCAAAGTTTATTCAACCATTACATTTTAATCAAATATCCGTGTATTTAATAATAATTTATGTATATAACTCTTTAATTAGTGCCAAAAAATAAATTTGCATTGTTAATTCAAAAACCAAACGGTCATTATTGTTAAACAGAGATAAATCTTATATATTTTGCTAATGATATCGATTTATTATATATGATATATTTATTATATCTATTTTATTTATTTATCCTAAGAGGTTTTTTGATTTGAATTTATTACCTGCACTATTAATGATCTACAAGTAGAAGTAGTTAATATAATATTAAAAGTTAATATTATTAAAATCATTTTTGTAAAAGAACTCCACAAGTATTTTCTCATTCAAATTCGCAATTGATTGTATGACAAATTTATATAATACGAGTATTAATGTTATGTTATTTTAGTAAAAATAAACATTATTTTTCCATGTATGTAATAATTATTTCTTTTGAAATTTTTATGTATGGACTAGAGATGCGTCCTATAATAGATCATTTTTATATAATAGCTTAAAACCAAATAAATAATATTTTCTTTAATATCGTATTACACAAACAACCTACTATATTTTATTCGACAAACAACCTGTGAGATGTTGTGAGAATATGCAGATAGGTCTGAAGAAAATCAAATTAAGGAAGAATTCAGGAGGAACTCAGGAGAAAGAAAATATAGTTTAGAGTTGAAGAAACAAGTCCGTCTCCAAAAGTGATCGTTTCAAATTATATCAGAAGGGAATCAATTTCCGAACATCGGATCGGTAGTTAAGGAAGCAATTAAATATAATATTAAAATATAAGTCGACGAGTTTTAAATTTGGTTTTAGGTTGGACTCCAGAAATAAAAAGGTGAAAAACGTTAAGCCTGTGTAGCCTAAATTTTCTATGGAATTAATAAACAATTAATAAAATAAATTGACGATTTAAATTTAAATAAAAAATAACTAGCTGTTTATAGAAGATCTTTACTTTTGCTCTGAATTCAATTCAAAACCTGGTTAGGAAAACTTAAAAACTGACTGAGAGCCTTTAGGTCTTTAACATTGAGAAGTTGTACAATATATGGTACAAATACATAATTTTGATAAAAGCTATAAAATAAATTTACAATAGTT
Organism: Clogmia albipunctata; assembly: GCA_001014945.1. Classification (NCBI taxonomy): domain Eukaryota; kingdom Metazoa; phylum Arthropoda; class Insecta; order Diptera; family Psychodidae; genus Clogmia; species Clogmia albipunctata. Next base: position 13,916 of record JXOV01024176.1, read on the forward strand.
CATTCTATTATATGGTATCACGCAGACATACATATAGCTTGACTAAAATGATTAAGAAATGATAATTTGTCAGTGAATAAGTAATAGTCTAATTTTCAAATCCTTAATATCACCATTGTCACTAGGGATTGCAATTCGAATTATTCGATATTCGAATATTCAGCCCATTTTTGTCCATGTTAATATTCCAATATTCGGTTCCAAATAAAACTAATATTCGAATAATAAAAATTTTATTTGAAAAATCATTTTAGTTGAATTTTTATACATAAATTATATAAAATAAATTAACAATTTCAACATAGAAATTAATTTATAAGAGTAATAGCATTTCCTTTTTAAAATGTATAGTGCAGTCTTATTTATATTCGTTGTGATTTGTTCTGATTAAGCTCTACTACCGAAAACGATAAACTACAGAAATACATTAAACAACAGTTCAGGAAAGATAAAAATTTTATTATGGATACTTAAACACGTTGGAATAGTATGTTTGACATGATTGAAAGGTTTTATAAGTTGCAATCCTGCGTTCAAAAGGCTTTGATTGATATTAAAAGCAATATCGTATTCAGTCACAAAGACAGGCTGCTATTTTTCAACAGGCAAAACTACATTAAATACATTTGTTTTATATATGTATAAAAGATGTTTGATTGTTAAATTAAGGAAAGAATTTATATAGAATTCCATATACTATTGGTTATTAAATAGTGGACTAACAAAATTCACTTGGAGGTTTAGAGAAATAATTCAATTCGAAAGTGATGAGGGTTGTGGTAAATATGCCCTCAGTATAAAAAAAATTATAAACGAATAAAAACTGTTGGAATTTTAATTTTTTTAGAGCGCTAAATAATCGGAAAACACTTTTTGAGCACACAAATTAGGTACCAAATGAGATACAAAAATAATTCCTGTTTTTTAGAATTCATTATAAATATGAAAAGATTATTAGTTTATTTGCATTTTGTTTTAATATTATTTAAAAAAAATTATTTCAGTTATATTAATAATGGAAATAACTAAAATATTTTTATCTGCTAAATATTCTTATGTATGCTGGTAATAAAAACACATAATACTTTTTTTTATTTTTACACTGAAAAATTTATAATTTATTATTAAAATTGATTAATTAAGGAAAGTAAATTATTCGAATAGTTCGTGGAAAATTATTCGATATTCGAATAGTGAAAATGTAGTTCGAATTTGCAATCTCTAATTGTTACTGTTGTATTTCTCGCAAATCTCGCAAGTTTTATTTATATCTTCATAGGAGACTTTATTCTTATGGTAACATCTTTAATTCATCCAATTGATTATTATCTCATCAAGCAGGAAACCGTTTCATCTAACCCTCTTATATAATATTATTAAATTTAGGAATAAAAATTCAAATGCGATTATATAATGAAATGTTAATTAAATGCATTTAATTAATTATTAAATTAGTTCAGAAATAAATTTGCCATATTTGACATTTTTTTCAAAATTAGTTTACAAAACTGTAGTTCAGTATATAACCATTTGAATATGGAACTAAGTATTCGTACATTTAGGTTAGAAAACTTTCAAATCCAAAATAACTCAATCCAATTAAATACACTGAATTTAACACTGACAACTTTTAACAAAGCTCTTTCGATAACAAATCCAATCTATACAAATCTGGGAGCTTACTTTCCAAAATACTTGCTAAATGATTTGGAAATTGGAGCCCATCAAGTTGAAGTGAATATTTCTGATAACTTTGCACAATGATGATTCGGTGTGGAAAAGTTGGTGGGAAAGCTGCTGTAATAAATCATAGTGCTATCTGGTGGAAGCACACAGTTTTATTTGCGAACATTTGGAACCGCAACAGATATCGACTTTTATCTGCAGCCCTGTGCACTCCCAAAAAGGGGAAGAGGAAGGGAAAGAGCGATGTGGAGGAACACGAGTCAGAATGTCTCATAATCTGGCTTTCTAATGCTGTTGACGTTGGTCGGTTCGGAAATCCAGTGAAGCGAGTAAATTCCTCCTCGGTTCCGTCGTCATCGTCGTTGTCGACATCCTCGCCTGTGAACCAGCGTTTTCCATTTGCTTGGACGTGATGTCCTCCGTATTTACGTGGCTCCTTTTGTTTATTTGCCAAGCAGTTCTTTGATTCATTCCACCATAATTTGGAACGGCCATAAAAACGAGTTATTAAAAGTCCATAAAACGGACGAGAGAGAGAAAAGAAAGAAGCAGTCCGTTGATGGCAACAAGCTTGTTCCTTGCCGCCGTCCAAATCCTCAAGCAGGAATCATGTTTTATTCACTTTCCGCACAAATGTGAGTACAGTGGGGATCAAAATGTTAGACGCCGTTTTATTAATTGAAGTATTTAAATTTTGTATTTTAAATTGTAAAGAATTAATTAAGATTTTTAGATAATAAAACGTGTCCTTCAAACGTTTTATTATCTAAAAATCTTAATTAATTCGAAATTTCTCTAAAAAATCGTTCTTCACCACTTTTAGCATGTAGGTAAGTTTTTAAACACTATTTTCTAAAGTTTTAATACCTTTTCTTTGTTAGGATTTTCTTATCCCAATTAAAAAGATAATTCAATTTGTTTCATCTATAGTTAAAAATTAAAAATATTGAAAGATGGTCAACTTATTTTTTGCAATTAATGCTCTTATTTCGAAAATATCCATAATATTTTTTTAAACTATCTGAAATTTAAAATAAATAACCCAATCTCATCGGAATCAAGGGGCCAAATCAATATATGAGAGTTCCTGTAATGTAAATTAACTAAGTTTGCAGTGCCCTGTCAAGAAACCTGTGAAAATTCTGACTATTGAGAACAATAACCTTAAGTTGTGCATTTAAAAAAAACTCTAGTATTCACAACTTCAAAGGCCTGGGTATTTTTTGTGAGTTGAGGTCTGGCTACAAACAAACTGTTATGCATTCTAGGTTCTGTTCAAAGCCCATGCCTGTGTAAAACAATGAACGGCAGTAAACACACCCAATGCAAGAAGATCATCAATCAAGTCTTCGTAAAAAAGTGCCTAAGAATCATATGCTGAAACATCTTGCCAAATAACAGTCAAAATGAAGGCTCTGAAGTTTAAGCAACAGGAGCATCTAATCTGCAAATGGGAATTCAAAGGCGGCGAAACAGTGTTATCCACAGAGTAAGTTTTCCGAGCAAACTCATCCCACTCGCCGAGGCGAAAATTTTTCTCCTCTTTTTGCACTCTCTCTTGCGCTGGAGGAGTTGATGTAAATCTTAATGTATAAACAGTAACAACTTTATTGAATTCAATTTTTTAAAGAAAACGAGTATTTTCCTAATGTTTTACTTTAATAATTGTATGCACAATTTTCGAAGGAGTACGATCAAATTCTCTTTCATTTGCGCTAAAAGGAGAGGATTTTAGTATGAATTCTTTACTTTTCCACTCATGTCAGCTGCGATTTGAATTCCTCTTTGAGAGAGACGCTTTCGGAGGAGAATTTCAAAGAGGTGGGAGCAAAACCACGCTCATTCTTCACTTTGGTTATCCAATTGGCACTGGATTTGAAACCATCAGGACTAACGAAAGAGGAAGTAATAATAAGCTTTAAAAATCGACAGAATTCGGGATTTTCTGAAAATAAATTAGCCTACGCGAAACTTTCTCAATTCTGTTGAATATTAGTTGGATAACGGGAAATTTCAATTTATTGACTAAAAGAATAAATTCAAATATGACTTAAAAGCTAATTTTTACAATAAAAATTTATTTGCAAAAATTAAAATTATATTTTGATATTTTTATAATTTTTACTGCTTAAGCTTCCCCGTTTTGTAAACTAAGTACAATCTCGTCTCAAATTAGTCCTCCCACTGTAATTCTCTAGTCTGGAATTTCCAGTTCACTTGCCGCGCTGCCATATTTATTTGCACACGTGTGCAACTACGACTCAGCGTTGACGACGACGTCGACAAGTCACCAATAAAACATGTCCACAAACAGTGTCCTCTCACAAGTTGTTTATTCAACAAAAGAATCTCCAAAGTCATATCAAAACTACCACTCCAACTAAGCTTTACAGGGATTTTCATGTCTCGCAAATAGTATCAAAACTGCAATTCATGTTTTGTGAAAGCGTACACACGAGAACGGCAAACATTACTGTGAAAAGGAAACAACTTGAGCCGAAGCGAAAATATGAAAGACATGCTAAAATGGGATATGAACTTTATATTGACAATACCAAAAATTATAGCTATTTTCATTTCAGGATATTAAAAAGTTAGTTCTTTAGAGAGATTTGCTTGACGGTTATGGTAGTAAAATGTCTATGAATGAATCTCTTAAATTTCCATTTTATTCTTCGGGCAATAAAGCACTCCCAGTTTAAGTTGTTTTAATGGACTTTGAATTAAAATCTATTTTACAGTGATTTACTTATGAAAAGTTTTTTTCAAAACAAGGATAATTTCTTTGATATAAACATACATTTTTGGAAACTGGAATTCTTTGTTAGGAAATTCTAAACTAAAAAAAAGTACCCAATGCTTCTCTTTTAAAACACTTTCAATCACAGTTACAAAAAATATGAAAAATCTTTCCCACAATTAGGTACTTTTAGAGACAATCGTTATCTTTTGTTTATTTTATAACATAGGAAATATATTTTTTCAACAATGACTATTCATTGTTCTTTTGAACAATCATGTCTGAAAGAGAAATCAGTTATTTTCATTAAAAAAATATGTCATGGTCAAAACAGGGAATTCCTTATGTCCAGTGGATTGCCCCTTTCCAAGTCCCGGATTTTATACCAACTGATAACCAGCAATTCGACCTAGTAAATTAATTTACTATTATACTATTTACTTAGACTAGGTAAATACTCCTTGTAATGCATGTAGGATCACCGTTGTAGTCAAGTTGGCTAATAAATATTCAATAAATAAAATAAATAATATTATTAATAATGTTTTTACAGTTATCAATCACTTGAACAATAAACTGAGTTTTATATATTTTTATTACAATCTGTCACGGAAAATATACTTTAATAATAAAAACATATTTAAATTATTTGTGTAATAACTAATGTATTTATTTATTTATTATTGAGAATAAATTTTGATTTTAAATGTCAACAGTTTTTTTTATAAAAATGTGACTCACTCGAAGACAATAGTCCCACAAATAAAAATTACTCAAACTAGTCTCACTTTCAGTAAATGTGTAAAAAGTCAAAATTACATATGCCTTTTCTATGCTATTTTGCTAAAAATGCATAAAGTTTTATATAAAATTTGGTTATTGATGTATTATTAAAAATACAAAGGTTTTTATAAAAGCACATACTTGTTGTTAAATAATTATTGCACTACTAGAATTTAGTGTAATAATTATTTAACATAACTGCATTCTAGTAGTGTAATAATTATTTAACAACAAGATCAATAAGATAAGGCATTATTAAACACTGAGATTTTTTAAAGTGTTGAGCGTAGCTAATTTTTTTTTATATAAAAGGCTCTTGTTTTTCACAGTGGTTAACGGCCGTGTTCTATAGGTCCAATATAGGTGTTTCCTAAAATATTCATATTTCATTTTAAACTGTAGTAGTCGTGGGGTCCGTAGTAGCGTAGTTGATTAAACGTAGTGACTCAAAATTGGAATCGTGGTTACAAATCCCAGTAAAAAACAATAATTTTTTATTTTCAAAATTCATTAGCCATTATCAACTAATAATAACAATTTGTGATTAATATTTGTTTAAAAACATTTACAGAAATATTATCACTGGCATCAACACTAGAACAACTAGTGTCAACATTATTCGTTTGAAATTAGACAGGTTTTCAAAGCTTGCATGGAATGCATAGAATCGAAGAGATAAACTGAATCTTTCTAATACTAGTAATTTGTAATGATAAAGAAAAAGCACTAGTCCTCTAAAAAATCATTAAAGCACTAATGCTATAAAAACGTCTTTCATGCAACAAAAATTGATTTAATTAATTGGTAATATCAGTGAGAAAAGTTCCAGATTTTATGAATTTATTAGCACATCATAAACTTCCATTTCATGCAATGAATAATTTCAGTACATTAGACAACCCTAACAAAAAAATCATACCCTTTCGGAGAGAGCAAAAAATTTAATTTCGAAAGATAATTTTTAAACTTTATACTTTTCAAATTATTGCGAGTCACTTTTGCGATCATAATTGAAATTGTATTTTATTCTCTTCTGCCAAGTTTCTTTATTCGGAATACATTTTGCGTGAAACAAAAGAGACAGTCAGTTTGGAATTGGGAAATGAAATTCGCAACTTGATGCTAAAAGGAAAGTTGGGGCGAAAGCTGCTTGTCGTCAATTAAAAATTACTCCTTTCAGCTAATTTTAAATTACTTTGGATTTTAATCACATTATCTACGGTGTACACACAAAAGAGTCGCAAAGAGCTCGCTACTTAATTGCGAGGAGCAGCGACAGGGGAAGGAGGAGAAGGACTTGCAGTTTCCAGTCAGTCAGTCACAAGCGTAATTCTTAATTTATGTGGCGAAACTTTTTTAATTAATTTACGGGGAAGCGGCGAAAATATTTTAGGATTTCTAACTTTCTTACATTTTGGCTGACTCTGACAGAAAATTTGAACTTTCCCTGTTTTATTGCCTGCTGTGTGCGAATCCATTGCTTGGTCCAACTCTTTGTTCCACCTGAACTGGCCAAAAGGTGAAATGGGAATCGAAATGGGATTGTTTTCCAACAAAAAAGAAAATATGAACTGAAAATTGCCGAAAACGAAATCTGTGTAAGATACAGTCTGTTGAAGTAGAGCACGTCTCTGATAAATTTTTCTTCTTTATTTAAAATTGTTCTAAGAATAAAGTAGGATGCGCGAGATCTTATTCCAGTACAAGCACTAATATAGCTAATGTTTAAACTTAATAATAATAATTGATTTTTTAGGTTTGCCACAGCTACAAATTCAATTCAATAGAGGTTTTTGACTACATTCATGAATTATAATATAGGGGCTTAGGTTAAGGTTTACATGATTTTGTAAATTTCATAAAGAAATATTAATAAGCAAGCTAAGGATATGGTTTACAGAACTTTTCATAAAACAATCTTAATTACAATTCTGTTCTTAAACATTCACCAGGATTTTCCAAATTATGGATCACATTTAGGAATCTCTATCAAGATTAAGTTTTTCAAAATCCAATATAATTTTAAGTTGTGTTAACATATAATTAGATCCACGAATAAAGGAGTTTTTAGCGGCGAATAAAGAAATTGGGATTTTTTATTCGCAAATACTAAAACCAAAAATAAAAGAAGCGTGAATAAAGATCTTCTACAATACAACCATTCCATAATATAAAATTTTTGTACATAATTTTTTCTTTGGCTTTTTTTAAGTTAAAACAATTTATTAAACACAATTACTTTCAATCTAAATTAGTCTGGGAATACCTAACTAAGCTTAACGATCTAGGCAGCAATAATAGAGTATACCTATACTGGATACTGGGATATATAGGAATAGTAGGAAACGAAAAACTGAACGAGCTTCCTAACATTGAGCAACAACGAAATTAACATGACCAGAACCCTTCTGCGGCCTGATTGACCTTAAAGATGAAAGGAACTGGAAAAATTACCAGACCCAGTGCATTCCAAACCGACTATGGGAGGTTACAACCTCAAAAGAGCTTCGGAGCATATGCTTCTCAATAGAAATAAAATCAGAATTGTAACAGGGTTCTTGACAGAGCATTGTAAACTTGGCAAGCTCCTATGACATTAGAAATCTTGGAAGATGGAAAATGCTGGTTCTGTGAGAATAAAGAGGAACACCTCTTCATCATCTACAAGAATGTTGCAATAATTCCGCAGATATAGAAACATCTAAAAAATGGTCCTGGCTTCGGACCCAGACGGAAGGAGAAAACCTGGATATCCACAAAATCGATGGAAGGATTATGCCGGATGGGAAAAGTAGAAGACCGAGTCACCTGAAGGCAAAGTTTAGAGTAGGGTAAGGCCCAAACGGGGCTATAACGCCAAGAACAAAAAGAATGAAACATCTAAGAGCAATACGCCTAACAACAGCACAGATCCCAAACCTGAAGTTAAAATAGACCAGAATTTCGGATTTCCTACAAGGACTAAAAATTTTAAGGCAGTGATATAAGGCAGCACAATAAATCTACAGGTCAAAGTGTGGGATTCAATCAATAGAATTAAATAAGATTAGTTTCTTTTTAAAATACAATGAAAATTTTATAAATAAACTCTAAAAATTATTATTTCTAACAAAGTTTTAAGCAAACTGTCATAATTTATAAATAAAAAATTATTAAATCTTATCATCAGTATAATAATTTTTAACAAACTGTACTTTTTCAATATTTTGCCAACAAATTTCTCTATCAAAGATCACGAGCAAACCAGCCCATAAATTAAAACCATCATAAAGCTTTAATTCTTCATCATCAACATCTAATTGCACCAGATGTTTAAAACACCTGCAACGCCAACCAAAAGTGGAGTTTCATAACTAATATCACGTTTACGAGACCGCAATCAATTGCAATTAAACTTGGGTTTCTTCGAAATTTGACTCATTTAAAATTAAATTAATCCACTATTTTGAACCCTATAATCCTCCGGTACTTGTGCCATAATTTGCAAAACCAGTCAACATATCAACTTTTGCAGCAATGTCTCCCCGTCATTCAAATTATTTTTACTCGCACATTTATTTGCATTTGAAAAGTTGTCAGGTGGAAATTCCAAATGCGAATGACAGCTTCCATGTCTCTGAAAAGAATTCACGCTCCAATTATTTAATCCAAATACCTGTTTCATTTTCTGCCACATGAAACGATTTTTATGAGAGATTTGGATTTTATTTTAATATTGTCAATTTTGTTTTCATTCTTGATTACGACGACGATTAGCAAAGTTTGGTTTTGTTTTAAATTTGTGATGAATTATTTGCAGTAATATGTTTTTAATTAAAATTAATTAAGTTTCTAATTTAAAATAGGTTTCAGCAAATTAATTGATTTTAAGTAAGTGGAGGTCCGTAAAGTAACTAGACAGCCCTGAAATGTAATCCCTCTTAAGAGAAGATACCTTTATTATACAATGACCTTAGGACAATTAAGTTTTGGAATAATAACCCGAATTGTCAATTACTAAATATTAAAAAAAACTCCATTAATTTATTCGCAATTACCAATATTTTTGCATTTATTAACAATCAATTGCATTGCAAGTCTGTTGCCGGTTTTATGATAAGCAACACGCAGTAATAATCTTCTACTTCATTTTAACGGCTCGGCAATCTTAAGATGAAACAAGTGCAATGCAAATTTTGCATTTACATAATCCATTTTAAATAGAAATAAATACTGTTCAAGGTTTAAAGACCTGCTCACAAAATTCCAATTGACAATTGTAATAAGGGTCCTGCTATATAAAGTCAATGTTTTTTTATATTTAATTATCATTATTATATTTAGAATAAAATCAATTTTAAAGCAAATTTCAAAACATGTAAATAATCAGTTCGTAAATCGAGATAAAATAAAAAAATCTAATCTCAGGCTGAGAATCTATATCTTTTGTTTCGTCAAGTGTTGGGTTGTTAGTAGTTAGAGTTTTGTTTGATATAATACATATGCAAATAGCCCCCAGGAAAACGTTTGTAAAACTATTTTTCGAGAATTTTTCGAACTAAAATCGTCGTCAGTGGTGATTTTCCCCTAGAAATCTACTAACCAGAATTGTTATATTTTGAACTCGAAAAATCTTAAGATGGCAATTAAATAGTCTCTTCATTGTACATATTTAGTACAGTTGTTTAATAGAAAATCTGGCTTGGGCAACTGTTACGATCAATTTATTGCGCTACTGTTCAAATATTATTGATATGTTTACGCAAAAATTAGAAATTATTTACTTGGATGGCGTATTTTGAAAAAGAATCATAATGCTAGATATATTTGTTCATCGCAATTCGGAAGATTCGTTTCCTCACCGTATTTTCTTCTAAGAATGAATCCTAATTAGCATCACTTTCTTGTTATTTCATTCATTTAGACTTGATTACTTTGCAACTACGAGTATGTAATAGATAAGGTTTCTTAATACTTGTTTGTCTGGTTTGTCTGACATTATCGAGGATATATAGCAATAAATGAGCCAATTTTACCTTTAAAAATTATTAAAAGATATGGTCCTACAAATGTTATCCTGGGAGCTATTTACATATGTGTTATATGATTAAAAACCCTAACTAGTGTACATTAATTTTCACTTAACAAAATAAAAGCTTTTGATTTAAATCTCTTGTCAATAGAAAATTCAAAATTTGTGTTAATCTTCAAGTATAATGTGACGAGCGCATCTCCAATGAGTTTTTGCGTCGACTTCTTCCCGGCTCTATTCGATCCCCATTGCGTCTTTCATTTTTGCAAAGCGCAATGAGCGCAGATTTAATTGTCATTCTTCAATCTTTTCCTTGCCGTAGATAAACATCTACCTGTCCGTCGAGCGTTTAATTTACACGAACCCACACCAAATTTTTTACTAAATTGATTAAATCCTTTTTCAGAAAGCAATTAAGATTTCTCTATCGTTGTGATTGAGAAAATCGGCGGCTGAAAAGGTAACGTATTTCGGTGAAATATCTTTTCCGTAAGTATAAACCGCTATAAATTTTATTTTTCCTGAATTTATTAATGAAACTGTTATAAAACATAATTAAAACAAATTGATTTTATAACGATGTTTCCAAACTAGAACCAATGGACATATGAGTACTAGTGAGATTTAAATATAAAATGAACTGAACNTCGGTGAAATATCTTTTCCGTAAGTATAAACCGCTATAAATTTTATTTTTCCTGAATTTATTAATGAAACTGTTATAAAACATAATTAAAACAAATTGATTTTATAACGATGTTTCCAAACTAGAACCAATGGACATATGAGTACTAGTGAGATTTAAATATAAAATGAACTGAACAATATTAAATATCAGTTTGAATTCTAAAAAATAAGAATTTCAAACAAGAAACAATAAAAAAAAAAGTCAAATTTTATTACTTTAATGTTTTACTGTTAAATATATATTAATTACAATTAATTTTAATTTGGGTTTAAATAACATATATCTAATTTAAAAACTACATATTCATAAATAATCAAAAAGCGCAAACAAAAAAACTTTGCAAATGTCATTAAAATGGCAATGATGGAAAATAAATCGGAAAACCGAACCGATAAAATCTCCATAACTCCATCTGGACAAACTATTAAACGAGATTATCATCGCCCAGGGAGATCAAATTGTGTGATAATTAAATTGATGGCCAACTATTAAGAGGTGGGTTTATTACTCAATTAAACCGAACTTGTTCAAAGAAAAGTAATTAAGGAACTACGTGACAGAGACATCATCTCGGGCTTCTCCAGTTATTGTCTGGCAACGGAGCGGAACTGAGGTCTGGCCAGGTAGTTATCAGGGCATCCAATCACTGGCCCAAATCAAATTTATTGGATTTGGAGCTGCTGCGGTCCGACTGCTGGCGGCCAAAATCGATCCCCAGAGTGTCGCATGCTGGACTTTTATTGCACGTCAAATGATGGACGTCACCAAAAAAACACTCACACAAACACAAATACACTCCTTCAAATTCTTTTAAAGGCAGCTTTTGTGTTAGAAAGGATGTGTAAAATAATCATAATTTAAATTAAAACGTAAATACATGAATTGCATGAAATGTAAAAAATATGATTTTTTTCTTTTGAAAATTATATTATCACAATATAGGATTGTTTTTTTTATAAATTTTATTACGTTAAAAATTAAGTTTATTTTAAAAGAATTTTTTTGAACGTCTTTGAATTATTCTCTTAATCTGTTTTATCAAGTTTCTAATTACTTTTAAAAATGTACTTAATCATTAATACTTTTAAGCATTGCTGTAATAATATTTAATTTGTCAAAGTCTTGTATTAAGCATTTGTGTTATACTTTATTAGATCATAATAGAATATAATAGAAATAAAATAAATCACTCTCGTTTTAGATAAGTTATATAAATTATTATTCTCGATTATTCTGCGATCAGAATTTCTCTGACCGTTTGTCGATTAACAAAAATAGAGTTCACAAACTGATAGACTGATGACTATGTATTAAAGGCAGGTTTTCAAATTTGATTTGATACAGAAATTCAGTTTTATTTATTTATTTTATTTATTTATTTAT
>JXOV01024212.1:235-23577 GCA_001014945.1 Clogmia albipunctata
TATAATAATAAAAATAATAATATAATACAATTGTCATTTACATAAATGCTTTTAACTCAAGAAATCTATGACCAAATTAACTTATAGAAAAGTATCAATATCGAATATTTAAGATTCGATACTTTAAAAAAAGTAATCAGTAATCATTGATATTTGAAAATGTCGATACTTGACATCACTAATATAAAGCTATTAATATAATTTACTTACATTATAGTTAAGCAGATTTATCTCGGATATTTACGTAATGTGCCCAAAATCGATCAAAAAAAGCCAAAATAAATGCAGATGATTGTTGAAACGGTAAATATTAAAATTTTAAAACAGGAAACGGTAATTAATTTGCAACATAATCGTGGTCGAATGGCATAGCCGAGACCAATATTTTGTGTAGTTAAAGGATTATTGGGTATTTTGGTCGCCATTGTAGACTAAAATACCCAATACCCATTAGTGCCTTTCAATTATAGTTGTATTTTTGCATTATATGTCAGATGAGTTTCCAAAACTTTAATATAATGTATTTTTGTTGCATCGAAAATCAAAAGAAGAGTTTTTAGTTCAAAATTATGGTATTATTTTTTCCCTAATAAACTTAATATCAAACTATGTTCAATAATAAAGAAAATAGTAAAAACAAACCAAATAAGTTTAAATTAAAATTTACCATTAGGTAAACCATCAAAATTTAAATAAATTTTGTTGTTAATTTATTATAATATGACGTGGTTAAAACGTTGGTTCACTTAAAAAGGATAATGGAACCGAAATAAGTCAACCGAATATTTAATTGTGGACAATTTCAAGCGCAATAAAAAAGCGTTTTATCATCTTTTGTGTATTAATATTTTAAAAAACAACAATTGTTTGGCATAAAATATTATCTCTTATTAAAATACCCTGGGTAATGGACTTTATTCTCATCTTTTATTTCCATTGTTAAATCCCCTTTTATTAAAGAGTTTATAACTCGTGGAAAATGATGCATTTAAACATGATAAACATAAAAGATCTGCAAAAATATTTTAATAAACAAGAAAATGAAATCTTCTTATCCGAACCATCGCAAACAGTCCCATCAAATTTATCTTTGTAAGATAACTTCCTTACAACAAGGAAATGTCTAGAGATTTTTATGTTTATTATATTTAGAATTGTGCTAAACAAAGCAAAAGGGATAAAATGGAAAATTGCAAAAACATAATGAATGATTTATTACAAATTGAATTTGTTATTACGATTTGCCATTGTTCATATTTCCTGTCTCATCAATACACTGCAGAATTCTCCTTATCTGGGCCCACAGATCTTATTTCATATTTATGCTGAATCAACGGACATGAAAATCGTGCGTGAAATTGATTGCCATTCACGGAACAAGAAAAATGAGTCGGCCAAAAGTTCCATTCTTCGCAGCAACTATTCTAAACTGGTGCACAGTGAGTAATTTGAATTGGATTTGGTAAAGTAGTTTTTAAATTTATACAAGGTATTTAAAAAAAATGTTTGATTTAAACAAATACGAAAAAAATAATTTTTAAAGTTAGTTTAATAAAATATTAAGAGTATTTATTTGTAATATTTTCATTTCTTCGTTCTACTTTTAATTTCTTCAAATAGCCAATAAAATTTTTTTTATTTATAAATAACTGGATTATATAATTTATCATAAATAAGTAACTCTTAAAACCCCAAACAGACCTTTAGGCACGGTATCTTTGAGTAATAATATATACATATTTTCAATCCAAGCTTTTTTATAAAATTTTTTAATTAAATATTATTTAAGTAACTAATAACTATCTGTTAAAAACTGTTCTAGTCATATCGATTGAAATGGAGAATTCTGTGGAAAAGCAAAAATTAATTGTTTAAAAACACTTTTTAAAAACAATATACAATTAAAATTCAAATTTAAAAAATTATTTTAAAATTCTTAATTATATCTCTTACCGATATTAAAAAGAATATTTATAAATAATAATATTTACAAATTTTAGAGCTTCACAAAGTTAGCGTGCCTTTAGGCACAGTCAGGGCCTACGGGCTTGTAGTTTTTTCATCCAGAAGCCTACACCAAAAATGGACACTTAGTATATTTTAATTAGGTTCACATTAAACAAATTTTAATTTTACTTTGGGGACCAAAACCCGACTTGGACGCCGCTGAAGAAGAAGAATATAATTAGACATTTTGAACTAATTTACTAATTCCGACTAATAGACTTAAATCGAGGAATCATCCGTTAAAACCAGTCAAAATCGGACGTTGATGATATTTACATTAAAGAATTGGGTTTCTTTCTTTATTCTTTGAATAATAACAAAGTGGAGCTATAGCTGCCGTGTAAGGTTTGGTGTAATTAACGACCAGCCATGGTAGATGCAACTTCCAGATGTGTAAATGGGGTTTCAAGGCTGATCCATTCTGCTAATGTGGAGCAATTTCTGTAATTAATTTAGTACTTTTTAAATCTATATTAAGTTAAATATTTTAGAAATCATGTACTTTAAATAATTATCATGCGCCAGCTACACGTACAGCTCACTAAATTGTTGAAACAAAGTCAGCGCTTCTTTTTCGTATGAATTTAGTGAGCTGTGCGTGTAGCTGGCGCATGATAAATATTGAAAGAGATTATTATGTTCTTATCCAAAAATACTTTCTTTAAATTGGTTTTTAGATTATGCGATTTTTGTTATGTAAAAATCAAATTTAAAACCAGAGCTCATTTCATTGTGCATAAGAAATATTTAGAAGAAAATAATTAAAAACAGCATAAAATAAATTAGTTGCATATTTCAAAAGCGTTTAGCTACAAATTAATTGCGAAAGAAGTTGTAGGTTTTAATATTTTAATTATTAGTAGCACTTTTTGAACTAACTTGAACCCAGATATTTAATGACAATTTTAATTTTAACCACTGTGCACTTGTACGTGTATGGCCAAATCCATTCATTGGTCGATCTGGTTGTATATTTTTCGTGCAGGTCGTAGCCAATTTTGCCAATATTAAATTGTTTGATTTACAGTGCGTCGTAAAATTCAATTTATTCGAATTTACATCGGTCGCTAAAAATGTATAAAAATTTATTCGCAATTGGTTGATATTATATATGGCGAAACGATTGTAGCCGGTTGTTATTATTATTGCTTTATTGCCAATTTGATTACGCTTTTATTTATGCACGTTTCTGGCAACAATTCTGCGTTTTATGGGCGGCGGCGTGCTTTGTGTGTAATTTATGAAAGCATTTCACTCCACTGTCCAGCTCCATCCAGCCCCTCATACCCATCCTCCTCTCCGGGCCTTGGCCAAAGGAAATTGCAAAATTTTAATCAAATAAATGCTCTGTGCAAAACCAGCTCATTTGAATAATAAAGTGGAAGAAAAAAGCCAGCGAGAGAGAGAAAGAGAGCGAATTTAAAGATAAAAAGCCAAGAGGGTGTATTTTTGCGCGCCTTTCCAGCCCAAATTCTACCGAATTTTTGCAGTGATAAATCTCGCAGATTTACTGCACTGTTGGCAGTGGCTCTTTCACACGCCCTCTATTTCTCATTTTGGCGCGGCGAGATTCTGATAAATTGCAATCGCCAAAACGGATAAATTTCAATAAAATAACACTTTGTTGTGTGTTTCGCAGTTCACTTGATTTACACAAAATGGTTAATTTTGTATTCCATTGTGAGCTCCGATGTATCGGTTTAACAGACTTTTATGGGGTTTTTAAAAGAATGCACTTCTTATCGTATTCATGGTGGATTCAGTTCAGGCTTGTCACATTTTAACAGGAGATGTATTGTGCTTTATGTAAAATGTAGTCCAAATGTTATTAAACTCTTTCAAGGTGAATACAAACAACGATGAAATGAACAAATGTCTAAATTAAAGATAATTTAAGATTTTATATTATTTAATATAACTTAATTTTACATATAATTGAAAAGAAATGCACCTACTTTATCTTCACTATAGGGTATTAATTAAATAATCTATTAATGGAGGTAGACAATACGAAATATATAAAAAATTTAGGTAAATTTAGTTCGCAATGTTAGAGATAAAAGATATAATTCTCTCTTTATCACTTCGAAATTTCTATTAAAAAAGAAAAAAAAACTCCTTTTAAGATTTGTATAAAATCTTTTAAAGTTACAATTAAAAAAAAAAAATATTATTGTATATTGTTAAGAGTGATATTGTGTATAAATTTAAAATTCCTGCTACATTTGGTATCAGAGACATTAAGGAATCGTGGGGACGTTAATTTATCCCTATTTCGAGATTTTATTAGATATAATATTTACCTCACAAAGTATTTTATTATATTATTTGAAATGTCATAGCAATAAAAAATTAATATTATTTTTATTGACTGAATTTAGCAATTTGACATTTCAAATTTTTTAATGTGCTTTCTAATAATAACTTATATAGAATATTTTCGGTAATATTTCATATTAGGATATATTTTTTATTTTTCTATTTAACCATTCTGTTCCTTATAACACAAAAGTTAATATATTATTTAATAGAAATACTTGTTGCGATGTAAAACCATCAACTATTGGATAAGTAAAGTCTAAAGGACCGGGGTAGCGCAGTGATTAAAGCATTACACAGAATTCAACTTGAGAGGGTCCCGGTTCGAGCCCTGATCAGACTATATTTTTTTTTATTTCGAATTTCATTATTCGTTTTCAATAACAACATTCTGTGATTGATATTTGTTTAAAATAAATTTGACAAAAATAATACCCCGGCCTCAACCGTCGAACAACCAGCAAAGTCAATGCTATTAGTTCGACCAAACAGGTTTCAAAGCTTGTACGGAATGCATAGTATTGAATAGATAAACCGAATCTTACGAATACTCGTAAATTGCTGCTGTCCATTCAACGGATACATATGAAAGTGTGAAAGGGATGGTCTTCTTCGTAGTATATGGGTTCTGTTCGGGTGGCAAAAATTTGTCAATAAATACGCTTTATATGGAATCATTTCTTCATGCTACTAATCACATCATAACAAATAATGATTAGTAAAAATATGATATTCAATTGGCAAATGAATAGACAGGGAATTCGAAGACTTTGATTACGTAAACCCAATTAGTTAGACATAGACCGGTAACGATTGTTGAGTCGTAAAAGAAGAAGAAAGCCTAAAACCATTTTTAACTAAAATACTATTAAAAACACACAAACAGTTTCATTATAAAATGTATCTTAACACATATTCAACAATTTTATTTTATTTAATTACAACCTAATTCTGGACTGGATTTTTTTATTGAAAAAAATGTAATGTTCTTTGCTGTTTCTTAAATGTAATATAAACGTAAAACAAAGAGTAATATATGTAGTGGATTTTTTTCGACATCGCTTTGATTTTTAAATTGCGTGACTTTTTTGCACTAGTGACTTTGAATTTTTATTTCACTAATGAAAAAAGAAGTTTATAAATTAGGACTCATAATTAAGTAATAAATTTTAATCAAAGTCAAAACATCGGTGTCATTTTGAGCAAAAAACTGCAAAAAAATTTCCCATGCCGTTATAATCGTCAAATAACATTAAAAAATCGTTTAAATGGAAACATTTGTAACAGTAAATATTTTTTGAATTAATTTTACGTTATTTTAAAAGAAAGTGCAAAAAGTTATGTCCTTCTTCGTGTGTAAATTCCGTTTTAAATGATTAATAACCCGCTTAAGAGCTCGTATTTCATCCTCATATCCACGTTAAAAAAATTATCCTTTTACAACTTATAGAAATTAACAATTGTAAATAGTAAGATTTTTTATTTTTAGTGTTGTTTTTAAAAACTAAATAATCATTTTCAATTATAATACTTTGATGACTCATATACATATATGGGTTTAAATTATTAATTTTTATAAAATAAGTTTTCCTATTTGATCCTTAAATCCAGCAATATTTTTAAATGCGTGTTATTCTTATTTACAGTTTACAATAAAAACCAGCAAAGACTTATGACTTAATGTACAGAAAGAAATAATTCCAAAGCACAAAATAAAATCTTCATTAAAAAATAAGCCTTACAACTTGTAATAAATAAATACCACATTTTTATTACATTCTAAATTAGAGCTAGAAACAATTTCATTAAATTTCTTGCTTAAATATCCATACTTTCTGCTTCAATAAGAACCAAATAAGGAAGAAAATATATACAAAAAATACTTAAAGGAGTCTTCCAGGTGCCCGATGGCTTTTCCAGGTAATTAGTTTTATGAAATACAGAGGTCGTAAAACATTGCCAAATAGAATGTGTAATAACCTGAACAAAATCCTTAATCAATTTATATTACTTAAGGGATGTAATTCCATTAATTTAGTCGTAAATTAGTATTTAGTAAGGTTGTAAAACGTTAATGTTCCTAAAAGTTTGCCGAAGAATGTCCTTTCGAAAAGACAAACGGTGTTCCGGGTCAAAGTTTAATTAAATTTGAATAATTATTTGAAGGAAGAGTAACAGAATAAGAGTAAGAGTACTTAAATTATAGGGTGGTTTTAAGAAATATTAATTTTATATAACGGAAAAGTCATGTTATTTCTTAAATTTGGCAGTTTTAGGTCTAAAATATATTTTTAATTACCTGCAAATTTTTCAGTTACTCAAAAAAAATTGTCAATACAAAAAAACTAAAAAAATATTAGTTATTAATAACAGAACTACTCTTAAATTTAATAGATTTATTTTAATAGAATATACGTTTTCAAAGGGTTCATCCCGACTTTCCATAGTGCTTCTTGAGTAATGTCTTTTTGAATGAAATTTACCCAAGACGGAAGTCGGGATGGTGAGCCCCAATCATTTAATCTTCCTCCAATACTTTTTTATCACAGAATTGTATTTATAAAATTATTCAAAAGCTGTTTTTTATGTAAAAACATCCATAAGAAATATAATATGCATTCTAAATACTCTCACTTTGAGTACACCCTATGATTCCAAGAAAAGAGAAGAAAACCTATGAGGAATTGGCACCTTTTCGCACATTGACTGCTTAAGCGATAATAAAATTGCTCTGCGGGTCGCACATAAAATTGCTTTTGCTGAAAACTGTTCGCATCCTGGCGAGAATCAAAGGATTAATTGAATTACCGGGGCTGGCGAAAGACAATAATAATGCTGATATTTTGGCGCAGCGAACGTAAATTTTAATTGAAATTGTTGTCAGACAAACATTGTTTGGGACGAGGAGCAAATTTATGCTCGGCTCCGAATTGTTCAATTATCCCTCTCCTTGTAGAACAACGTGCAAAATTAATTGCAGTGACGTCGCATTGTCATAGACGCCCTCAAAATTCCGCTACCCCATCCTATAGCATCCCTATTTGCAGCCAGCTCTCTGGATTCCATGTGCTGATTCCATGGCAAACTGGCTGAACTGAACCAAATTGAACTGAACTGAGCTCGACAAATGCGAGGAGAGAGCCACTTAGTGCAGTCAACGGCGAGGATAATAAGGAAAGTTAGAACGTAATAAATTAGTTGAAATTCCCCCGACCATGAACCCTATTCCACACGACTCGACTCTTTAATCGTGTAGCAGGGACTCTGTGTAAAGAACTGGTATATTTTACTTCATATTTAATTATTTCAATCGAACAAAATAATAAAATGCTTTAATAAATGGTTGCTTCTAATTAAAACTGTAGCAAAATTTAAAAAGTGAATTATTAAATATATAACTTTGCAAAAATTATATATTTCAAATTCAATGAGATTTTTTTACATACTTTATTATAAAAACTAATCAATAATATGAAATATCAAAATATTATACCTATATAGTAAATTTACAATTGAATAAATTTGTATGGAAATGCTAAAATATAATACTATTAGAAGATCAAAGTCGCTCAACAGAAGAAGTCATGCCGATTATTTGTTCTTGTAATAAAATGGCTTGATATTCTGACGGTTACGTCATAATCGGCATGTCAAACTTTGTTTTGGCTAATGAGTTAGATTCGAGATAAATTTACTTTAAATCTAAAGAGAAAAGACTTAAAATAATTAAGTGTATGAAATAAGTTCCTAAGATAATATTATTGAGTGTTAAAATGATTGAAGAAAGCTGTTTTTTTTCGAAATGTGGAAAAAATCACCAAAGTCAGTTTCTTTGTTTTTCCATACAAAATTAAAGAAATGGTGAAAATATTTAAAGTTAAAAGTATAATCAACAGAATAAATATGTGCTGTGATCGTTTTGAATCTGATTGACTCAATCGGACCCCACAGCCTTTCAAAAGAAAATCCACGCGACCTCTTTAATTAACCTTGTGAAAGATAAATAAAGTTAGGTGTGAAGTGGATTTTATATAGAAAACAGCTCATACGGAATTATGAGTCTAGATATATCATAAGAAAAGGTTAATTACGAAGTGGATTATTGAAGTTGTATATAAATTTAACTAATAATCAATTGAAAATTAACTATCTGAGGTGCAATAATTCATAAACTATTAGAAGACCTATTATTATTCAAAAGAAATATGGTTTTAAAATCATCAAACTGCAAATAATTATTGTTAAACATTAATATATCATGCAGAGAGAATTGTCTTCTTAATATCGTAATACCATTACTTATAAAATCAAACATTAAATGAAATACTTAGCAAAAAACCCAATGCACTTGACTGTAATCAAATAAAATCTAAGGAACCATTAAAGATGGATATAAACAACAACAGGCATTTAACTGTTTTTTAAAAATCGCAGACATTTCGAAATGGATGAAATTTCTTTAAGAAATCCACTTCAACTTACGGAGACAGTGCATAATTATCATTGTTTCAAAGTTAGACCAAATATCTCAACACAAAGTCAGTTCTGGCGTTTACCTTTACGATCGCACATTTTACACTCTCTGGTTACCGGACATATTTGGCATAGTTACGAAAGTGGCAAATTGGTACTAAGAACTTTAATATTGAAATATTTCCGGAATCAGGCGGGGTTCTCGTTGGTGCAGTGGAGGCGCCTTCTCGGAAGTAATTCATTCCCCAAACACTAAATTTTCAGGTAAACTATTACTGGAACCACAATGTTTTCGTGCTTCACAACAAATATTAATAAATCATCCTCTCCATAACTATCCATTTAATTTGAGACAAGTCCTATAGCGGTAATTCATAGCTTGCGACGGTGCAGTGGATGTATTTCATTAACTGCACAGTATATTTTACTAGATAAGAGACAAATATTTACATTTTATATGAGAAAAATGTTTGTACAGCAACTTAATTGATGTTTACAATGTAAAGTAACCGCTAGTTCTTTTTTACAAATTTTTAAAGTAAGTTGCAAGTAAATTTTAAACATGGTCATGTAATTATTGGTTCAGTTTAACAAATCCTTACAAAATCATATCTGATTGAAAAGCTATTTTTAGAGTTCTACTGATGCAGACATCAAATACCACGAAACGGATTCTTTGTTAATATTGATTGTGATTTTTTGTCACTACTTTTTGACGAGTGCTTTTTATCAAATTAATGAAAAATCCATTTTTAGCACAATGTTCCGGCCTTTTTCCGAGTTATAAATAGCTCTCATAAAATGGTTTTACCGTGAAATTGTATGGGCGTTTTAATCTGTTTGAATATATTTATGTTTGCACATTTTTAGGTAGATAAATTTATTTTAAGACTCCATTTAAATAATCTTATTATCCTAAAAGGTCTGGTTTACGTAAATATATAACCTTTCAAAACAATCTAAAAACACTCTTTTTTGTACTAAAAATATATTCTATCAATAAAAAAAATACATTTCAATTTATATATTTTATGGGTATTGTTACTTAATGGTATTTTTATGGCTTATAGCCAGGTTGTTTAGTTGTATATTATACGTGATAATGGAAAACCATCATCTTTGATTTATGGCCTATTCTCGTCATATTTTTATTTTCTTTTCGATTAAATAGCTATCTATAGGATCCATTATAAACCAGTTGATGCTATCCAGGGATTTTATAGCCTTTTGTAGTATAAAAATCAATTTTATCTACCTTATATTCGTGTCTTATCATGTAATATATAATAATACTAATAATAATAACCATAATTCAATATGTAAGAGTAAACATATTTATTTATTACTAAGATCTTTTTTTAAACTATGCAAAGTGAAATTAGGATTGATTTTTTATTTAATATAAAACTAAACCATAAAATTGTTAAACTAATTATTCATGTAACCTTACTTATTAGTTAACTTGAAAATTTTTGGTTTAAAAGTATTCTCATTTTAATGGAAATCGTACAAATATTTAAGAAAACATTAATTTTAGAGATTTTTTCTTTAAAATATTAGTTATGGCAGGTAGGACGCAAAACCCGCTCAAAGATTAGAGTCCTGATATATAAATATATGAAAACGATCATTGTGACGATGCATGATAACGTATCAATAGATTCATGGTGGGCAGTCATACGTGCCTCCTTGTATATCGCCCCTTTCACAAATACTGACTCTAATCAACTTATTACTCTCGATATAATAGTTGTTTAATTTTATCTTCAGGCGCATTATGATAGGATAGAATAAAAGTGTTTATTAAACCCACTATTTGGCACTGCACATAGATGCAGTATAGATCTGATTACTGCTTAAGAGAGGTTCAATATTAATAATATGTAATAAAGTAAAAAGTTTGAATTGCCATCTGATTCCGAACTATACATATCATGATGGTGTGTTGCGAAGACGATTTATCCCTTAGTATAATAAGAACAAGGTAGAACATTCCCGACATACAACAGTGTAGAGTTGTCGCGGAGATACGTCATTTTGGCGTATCTTCTCCCTGCACTGAGATCCTTTCCTTGCATTTAAAAAAGTAGATTATACAACTCGTCATTTGATAATTTAACCATAAAAGTTATACCTTAAATAAGATAATTTAATAAAAATTATACGGTTAAATTAATCATAAATATTATTTACTTGGTATCTGATATTTTTATCGACAAATAAGTCGATAAGTTACGACATTAGTGTTAAATCCTGTAGAAAAACAACGTAAAGAAATAATAATATTAAAATTATATTTGTACACGACACCAATACTAATGCAAATAAATGAATTTAAATTAAATTTTTGTAAAACTCAAATTTTAAGTAGGTTCGCTATAAAATCTGATAACTGACATTATTATATTGAGGACACATCTTACGGATCCTGTTTAAAACGTATTTTAAAGAAAAAAAATTCATTTTAAATTTAATTCACTTGTCAAAGTGAGTCAATACATTTAATACGAACAGAAGGTAAGGTTACGCAGTCAGACCAAGTAAAACAGTCAGCTTTTGCATGAATGTAGCATGCTGTGCTTCTAGCTGGCGCAGCACANGGACACATCTTACGGATCCTGTTTAAAACGTATTTTAAAGAAAAAAAATTCATTTTAAATTTAATTCACTTGTCAAAGTGAGTCAATACATTTAATACGAACAGAAGGTAAGGTTACGCAGTCAGACCAAGTAAAACAGTCAGCTTTTGCATGAATGTAGCATGCTGTGCTTCTAGCTGGCGCAGCACAATTATTAACCACTAGGGTCGTTTAATATAAGGACCGTGTGTTTGATAATGTTTATCGACCATGTTTTATACCAAATCTTATGAATTAAAAAAACCAAACAATTGTAAAAATCACTTACGTACTGAATTTTGAAGAATCTTTTGCGACAACTTTTTATTTCTCCAACAAAAATTTGAATCTTTGGATTGTAGTTCTCAGATTTAAGTTCTTATTTTATAAACAGATATAAAAGTGTGAAATTTTTGTGGTTTTTTTTTCAAGGTTTTGAAAAATACTTAAACGTTTGTGTTTTACATTACCAACTATAAACCCAAAATGGCTTTCAAATAAATTTGATCAATTTGATGAAAATCAGGTCTCAATTTCATAATACAGAAACGCATTATTTCTTTAAAAATTCTTTTAAGCACTAGTGCTATACGAACGACTTTGGGAGAACAAACGAACATAAGTGTCCTTATATGAATTTTATAACAAAAATGCAAAAAATTATTATAATTTTTAAAAGAAATGGATTTAAAAATGTTTTATTCCACATGTTGATATTAATGAAAAAAAATCATTATTGTACTAAAAATTAATGTATAAATCAATTATTAAACTAAATTCGATTTTTTATGCAACAAATGTTTATTCAAAAAGGTATTTTTATGTAAAAGGGCAAATCAGTACGAAATCAATTTTTTAATGAATAAAACTGTCAACATAATTTTCACTTTTCTTAAATAGGAGCAAAAAATCATTTATCCATAAAGCTCTTTACCCGTTCTTCAAATTGCCTATGAATCTTTCCCAAATTACATTTTACCTCAATTGAAAGCAAACACTTTAACCCTTTTACTTCATAAATAACTCTAATTTCGGTTCACAAAGGAGTCTATTTTGGGCTTTGAAATTCAATTCAATTGGTCAGAAATGGACTGTTGCTTCTGGCTCTGACTCTTATGACGACGACGACGATGATGATGATTACTTTCAGCCAAAGTCACATTGAGGAGAGGAAGAAGAGATCGAAATCAAGAAATGGTGAGCTGATGAAGATTAAGATGAGAAGACGACCATAGGTAATTTTTCTTTCGCTTTTTTTCTACTTCTTTTATATATAATAAATAACGACAAAGACTTTCAATGGATGTTATAGAATAAATAAATAAATAACAAACACAATCAGAAAAGCAAAAGAAGAAGTAACAAAAAGTGGTAGAGGAAGAAGAGACGTGAGAAACTTGACCTATATTACTGCCTTCTCCTCCTCCACTTTGCCGCCTTTTTAACTTTTTTCTCTTTCGTTCTTCAATTTCTTCTTTCTGTTCTTTTTTTACTTCTGCTTTTCGCTTCTGGCCCAATATTCTTGACGCAAATTTTAGCTTTAAGTTTTTATTGTATTAATTTTTTGCGAAAAACACGCTTAAAGTTGTTTCAATGGAAATATGAATGAATATCGTTTCTGTGAGAAAGTTTAGCACATATTTTATAATTGTGTTTTACACATGAAAATAGATTATTTATAATAAATAAAAAGGAATAATTGCATTTGCAAAATTTTAGGTCCTTAAATTATCTATAGAAAATTCGTTTAAAACAAATGTAAAAATTATAAAATGTTTTGTTAAATACATATTCATCATATTTTAAAAAATTCCTATTTTTTGTAATTGCTATTTATGCAAATAGGTCGTTGAGATATTATTAAACACTACGTTTTTAAAGTCACGAGTGCCGTGAGTTTTATGCAAAATTGTATCCATTTTTTAATTAAATAACACAAAAATCTTAAAATTTTTAAAATAAATGTATAATGCACTATTCTTAGCCAATAAAATTTATATAACAACCTTTGTTACTTATAAATTTAACTGTATAAAACATCTTAATATTTACAATAAATTCAAATATGTTTGTTTAACTGTTTCGGTATTTTGTTTAATTTCGTTCTAATATAACTACACTTGTATAGAAGAAATTTAATTGCCATGATATCAATTTAGTATTTAAAATAAATACAGTATTTTCCAATATAAAGTTTCTTTTTGATATTCAAAACAAAAAATTAATTAATTAATTGAATTTTTAAAAAATATTGCAATCGAAATAAATGGCGGGGTATCACACAACAACGCCATATTATATAGTAATCATATTTGGTTATCTATTTTATATATTAAAATTTATATTCATATGCTGAAATAAACTGTAGAAAAAAATTGAACAGGTTTAAACAAAAATAGGCGAAAATCGATTTTTTAAAACCGTATAGACAAAATGGCATACCTGTAAATTCGATGTAATTATTGGAAAAATAGATCATCAGATTATAAATGTGAATAATCCTCTCCATTATGGTGAGAAATATTAAGAAATTTTTGATTCCATTATCGTCTTGTCTACAGGACTGAGGATGAAATGAGTGAATTAGCAAAAATCGGTAAATGTGCTAAATTAAACTGAATGTTAATAAAAACTCGTTACGGTGGGACATTGAGACTCATGGACTGAATGCGTTCAAATTTTGAAATGTTGGCCAAAGCAATTCGCGTCACATGATAGCTCATTCAGTTGCAAGCTAGAAACACCCCCTATGTCATTTTGTCCATATTTCACCTATATGTTTACAATTGTAGTTATTACATAAGAAATTAAAAAACTGAAAAACCTACTGATATTCATCACCCTGCAATGCACATTAAATCAATTTAAAAAAAATATCGATATGGAGTTACTGAATAATCTTGATAAGAAGATCCTCTGCCGAATCTACATTAATTAGATAGCCATTAGCTATTCAATATTTTTTGAAAAGTTTTTGTGTATACTTATCAATAGATAGCGGTAAACCATTCCATATTGTCTAACAGGTAAAGTAGAAAGAACGGCGTCGGAATTCCGTTCTAAATTAAATTTGTTACTCTCCCGTATCGAAACATACGCTTTTCTTTATCCATTTGAGTTTCATAATGTTTCACTTTATTACACTCAGTGAAAATTTTGAATTTTTTTTCATTAGTGAAAAAAATGTCATAAACTATCCAACAAATTTGTCTCTAAATCAAAATTTTGTCGCCATTGTTATCTTTAAACTACACAAAATATTGGTCTCGGCTATGCCATAGGACCATTATTATGTTGCAAATTAACTAACGTTTCCTGCTTTAAAATTTCAATATTTACCGTTTCAACAACCATATGCACATAATTTGACTATTTTTGTTTGATTTTTGGCANATTTTGTCGCCATTGTTATCTTTAAACTACACAAAATATTGGTCTCGGCTATGCCATAGGACCATTATTATGTTGCAAATTAACTAACGTTTCCTGCTTTAAAATTTCAATATTTACCGTTTCAACAACCATATGCACATAATTTGACTATTTTTGTTTGATTTTTGGCACATTACGTAGATATCAGAGATAAATCTAATATTTCTTAGAATGAAAATTTATTTTACATAAATTAAAACAAGCAAATGTTCCAAGGAACAATAAAATAGGCAATTGCCTTATGACCAAGAAGTTAAACAGAAACAAACTCTATTAGTTTGAATCCCATCCGTTAACGGTAACTTTACAAGTTAAAATTTCACTTGAAACATTTGTGAAGCATGTCAATTTTTAAGTTTCCTTGTAAATAATGAAATTTAATGTGAAATTGTAAAAATTTCAGTACTCATGAGTGAAGTGCAAAAAACATCCTGTTCGGTTGTAAAGTCCTGTTTTTGAACTCGGAAACGATGAATCAATCGCCTTCAGCTCAAATGTTTCACACTCGTTTCACTCGTAAAAATAGTTGACTTTACACCCTTCTAGCACAAATAATTATTAAAACAACATTTCTGAATAATCACACAGTTTTGATGAAGAATAGCAATTGGAGCAAATACTATCATTAAAATTAAAATAAGAGTTTTAAGGATGCTCATTTCAGTAAATAAATATGTATAAGGAGAATGAAAATAGAACTTAATTTTATCAAATTATATAGTATTATGAATATAATCCAGGTTCTTAACGTAATTAATGTTTATTTCGGTATAAATTAATTTTGTATAAAATACCTGAAAACCTACAAATTACTTCTTATTAATATTGTAATGCAGACTTTATAATTATGTTGAAATATGTAAATTATTTAAATAATAATAAGACCTTAACGTTACCTTGGAGACAATTTCAATTATTAATTTAGGAAATGTGCAAATACAACTAGACTTGATATAATTACATGTTCCCATGTTGGATTTAAATTCTAAGAAATTCAAATGTTGTTTGTAATTATATATTCAAATTTTTTATTAATATTTAAAAATTTTCATACTTTTTAAATAATTAACTTTGTATTAAATAAAAAGCATGAAAACACGAAATTATTACAATTTTATGATAATTCTCCTATTTGCCTTAAATTATTTATTTTATTTAAATCACAATCCTACCTTTTTTATACCTATTAACAATTAATTATTGTTTTTAGAATCAAAATCAGAGGCAAGGAAAACCTTTGAGACATTAAAGCTAAACTGTGTGTTTCTCCAAAAGGAGAGGCGTATTAAACGGATAAGATGGCATAAGGCAAATATTAACATTAATGTCGATAAGCTTAGTGCAAACAAAAGGATATTCCCCAAAGCATAATAAATAATATATTTGCCAACAATAACATTATTTTCGTAACCCAACCCATTTTATGTCTTTAACTATTTATTCTGTAACACACAAACAACGTCCTAAATTGTTACACTTCATTTCCTATTGCTGAAATTGTGCCTTTTGATGCGAAATCATATTTTGCAATATTGAATTATTCGAAATAACGTTATTTACACGTATTGAGGGATTTTCTTTCAACTTTATTTATAGCCTTCAAAATTAAACTTATATAATTATTTTTAAAACATAATTTAATTTGAAAAATAATTTAAAAAAATAAAACTGGAGTTATTAGTTGGTTCTTATAATTGAAAATAGCCTTTTTTTAAAGGTTTTTGTGACTAATAGTTATTTTTTAAACAAGGGCGAAAAAAATCATTTCCTAATGATGAAAGGCGAGTTTTTTTTACAGTTTCCCAGTTAACGACTAGGTTTTACACTCGAGCCGAATACATTTTTTTGCACTTACGCAACAATTCATGTAGAACTAATTTTAAAAAAATTGACGTTACAACGGTCTCTATTTGGACAATTTTTGGGTTCGATTTGACCGTTATAACGGCCTGGATTTTAAAATTATTCTCAAAATAGAGGCGAAAATTTGACTGATGTAAATTTATATAGATTATAACTTTATTTTCCACAAGTTAAATAAAAATTTTATTAGTACTAAGTGAGGCATGAAACTGAGATCGATGTCGAAAAGCTATCTTTTCTATACGAACGGGCAAAAACTTTATTTCAATTAGGAAGCTAAAATGGGGACACTTACTATGCTCGTGTTTTTAAAGATCCCTCGTGTTTAACAATGCCTTATCTTATCGAGCTATTTATTTTAATATCTATTATGTACAAAACTATTTCTAAGGAAAAACATAAAGTTTTATATGAACCCTATCTGATAAGCATCATTGAACACAATATATTATATAATTCGCTTTTATTTTCTGTAAAAAATTTTAATAAATGTTTTAAGATACTATTAGTTCAGGAAAAATAAAATAAGGTTTTACAAGAACCTAATTTGAAAAGTATAATTAAACAAGAGTTATTAAGTCGTTTGGTTCGTTAAATAAAATCCCAATTGGAGTTTATTTGTCTCCCATTTCAAGTGTTTCTTTATTTTTTTAAATTTCTCAATAAGTATTGTCCTTATAAACAACTCAAAAATTTAAATGAAATATTAATAGAACTTCCACTACTCTACTCATGTTTTGTAGTTTCTTTGAAGCCCTGCAAGAGTTTATTAAATCAGCATTTATCCATTGAGCCATTATTCTGAGCAAAAATGGCTTGTCAAGCTCACAAGCTCTTAGTAAAAGACGAACAAGCAGCAGAAGAAGAGGAAGAAGTGGTTGATTCATTTTGCGCCACTTTGAAGAAAGAAAGAAGCGAAAAAAGAGAGAAAAGATTATAGTGTCGAACAGAAATGGAAAACAGCGAGCAGGAAATTATGAATGAATGCTTATTGTACTTTACCGGCGTCCATTTATTTCGCGCTTACTATCATTTATTATCCATGTCTCACACATGATTGTCAGAGTGTGAGTGTGTGCTAAGATTTGCCATTATGCTTGGCTCTGATAAAAGAAAACCAACTCAAGACTTGGTCGTCTTCTTCGTCTTCGGCTCTGACTAATATGTGCATTTCATGTGTGAATTTCTAAGTAGTAAAACGTTTTTCTCGGAAACGAAATAGAAGACCGAAAGAGGGAGAGAGAAAGAAAAGAAGACGCAGATGAATTGGGGAAAATTGTCACATTGAAAAGAATTGAGAAAGGTAAGCAATAACTAGGATTAACATGCGAACACAGAAATTGATTTTATGTAACTAGGATATTTCGACTAATATATAGTAGAACGAAGCTTTATAAGAAAACTTGGTTGATTAAATCACGCGTTTTGTTTTATAAATAACTATTATATAAATATCTACTTGCGTATTTTACTAATATTTAATGAATACCATTATTTTATTTATTTAATTTACTAATAACTTTCACTCAAAATATTTCAAATAAGATTACAGGAAACAAACCATTATTAAAAAAAATGTTATTTGCAATAGAATTTAAATGGCATTAATCAAATGTTAAATTAAGATTTGAGTAAATGTGATACAGTGGAATCCGGTTATATTGACATTGATGGGAGGTGAAAACCAGGATTGCGCACATTTGCACATGAAAATTCAGTCAAAATGCCACAATCATAACTTATTTGAGTTTCAAATTCAAATTTATAGTTTTAGGATATTTTTAGTACATAGTTCAATTTGTGTGTTAGCATTTGGTTCATGATAAAAGACATTTTTGCTCGAATGTTCCACACTCGTTTCACTAGTTTAAAAACAGTGGAATTTACACCCTTGTAGCACAAATAACTATTTAAAGTCAAAATTAAAGTGCCAGAATAAAAATAAAATAAACCCCTTAAAACAGTTAAAAGCGTTCAAATAGAGACCGTTTAAACCCGCCAAATTTTTTAAAAATAGTTTTATGTGAATTTTTGAGGAAAGTGTTAAAATGTATATCCTGCTCGGGTATAAAATCCGTTTTTTTAACTCGGAAAGGATTTTACACCCTTGGCCTTGTAGCACAAGTAACTATTATACCGAGCGAAATTTTTATAAAGACGTTTATATGAAAACCAAACGCTGTGTCATTCCCGGTCAGGGAATGTAATGATAAGCTGTTGGTCATAATTATTCGGAGTCCTATTAAACGGATTCTATTACATTTATTTTTCTAGACAATCAAAAGAATCATTTTGTTAAGAACCTAATTCAAATAAAATAAATATTTGAGTCTAAATTTTAATATTTTTTCAGAGAAGGTGCCTGGTACAGAATAATTTGATATTGATCATAACTGTTCGAATTCTAAGACTTTGTGAACTTTGAGCTGTAAAATCTACAAATAATGCAGTTCTAAATTTTATAAAATTCTTACTTCCGGCAGTATTCTTTATATATGACAATTTTATCAATTGAATAGTAAATTTGGCTTTACTTGTTTAAATAATTATTTAAAATTAATTAAATACATTAAATACATTTTGTTCAAAAAATATATTTGTATTCTGCTAAGGTAAATTGAAAAAAAACTTAGACCATATATAACCAAATTAAAAAAAATTAAACATAACAACCCTAGTTACAAAACTAGCCGGAAAGAACAAAAGCATAGCGTTGCATGGAGGCACATGGGCATAAGTTACATCGATAGAGAGATGGTGTTGTAAAGTGTGCGCTTAATAGATTTTAATGATTATTGTGGCTGTTGTTTGAAAATCCCAGGAAAACTTTCCACAATAGCAACAACAATAAAAAGAACAAAAAAGAAAAACAAGAAGAAGACCGGATCTGGTCGTCATGCATTCGTTTTGAAAAGAAACAAAACCATCATCGTCGCCGTCTTCGTTTGGTTTGGCCAATAAAGCCCAAAGCAGCAGCTCGGATCTTTGGTGAGTGAATCAGTTTTATTTTCTCGTTGTTGCTGCTGCTGCTGGAGAGAGATGATAAATTACATAAAGCGAAATTTCATAACTTGAGCTGAAAGGCAATGAGGTTTCCGCGTGCGAAAAGACGTCGGTCGACGGCGACTACGTTTGCAAGTTCATAAATTGCGCGCGGTTCTGAAAGATTTGAAAGTCATGAAAGCTATTACTTTTTCCAATTCCAGATTTGGCGGAGAGAATCAACTTTTTTAGTCTTTCTTTTTTTTGTAGTTTCATTCTTTGTTGTTAATTTAAAGAACATTCAATGCACGTTTTCTAGACGGTTTTTGGCCATTAAATTT
Source organism: Clogmia albipunctata (assembly GCA_001014945.1). Lineage (NCBI taxonomy): Eukaryota > Metazoa > Arthropoda > Insecta > Diptera > Psychodidae > Clogmia > Clogmia albipunctata. The sequence goes on from JXOV01024212.1 coordinate 20,271, forward strand.
TACTTGAAAAGTCACTATCCTTTTTGCAAATAATCCGTTTCGGGCAATTTAATCCAGACTAATTTGATAGAAAATGCAATTGCAATAAAGAAATGCATTAGGCAAATTCGATTTTTGTTCAATGGAATGAGAGATTCCTATTGCAATTTCATCTGCAAATAACAACATTGTAAAGAATCATGCCAATTTAAGGTCTTTGTATTTTAAAACAAGAAAATTGAACTTTTAAGTTCGAAAGATACCAGTTTGCGCGTTGTTTAAAAGTAATTTTCAACAACAAAGCTTTAGATAAATGATTCTGTTTAAGTATTCATAAAGTTTTGTAATGAATTTCACTTGAAAAGGCTTATTATTCAAAAGTTTTCTTTTAGGAAACTCAAAGTCTTTTCAAATATTTATTTTCATACTTATGTATGGATTGGAAGAGTTTTATTATTCAACATATTTATGTATATGTTTTTCTTGTACTGGAACTAGCGTAATTTAACCTGGAAAGTTATAATTATCATAATTTATTAAAAAATTTATTATATTTATTTATAATCCGAGTATTCTTGGAATAAATTAATCAAATAATTTCGTAATATTTATTTAAATTTAATATATTCTTCATTTAATTTCGAATTAAAAATCAACATTAAAAAATTTTTTAACTTAAAATATAACAGGTATAACTGAAATAGAGTTGCACAAAATGTAATACGTAACTTGTATGTAGTGGTACTTCACTTGTATCGACTGAAGTTACTCGAATAGTAAAGTACTTCATTACCTCTCTTCTTTTTCTACAACTCACATTCAATAAATAGCAGCAAATTACTCGAATAAGAAAAATCCGGTTAATATCTTCGATTCTATGCATTCCATTCAAGCTTTGAAAACCTGTGTGGTCGAGAAATTATTTTTTGTTAAATTTATTTTAAACAAATATAATCACAGCATGTCATTATCTACTACTATGAATATAATATGATAATAATAATATAATAATAATGATGTTAAATATTTGTTGTACAAAAATATAAAAGAAAGGAAAATCTACGAAAACTGATTTAATGGTATATTCTTTTTAAAAAAATGTATTTAATTTACAGTCTCAATTAAGGTTATAGACGCACCCATTTATCTTTGAAATCTCTGGAACCTAAAGAAACTGGTTCTTCTAATTTATACGCAATACTTGTATATCTTTTAACATATTACAACTTTATTTTATAGCATATTTGCAAATACTTCAATTAATTTTGCTAAATTGTGAAAAACCACTCGTCTATTTGAGTTGCTATGTTATAGCTCTTAGCTTAAAAGTCTAAAAACGTGATTTCGAAAAATGAGAAAATAGTTTAAAAAATTTTTGAATTCAAATAAAGTAATGAAGAATACCATAAGATGGGCTCATTGAGGATATAGGCGCTTAATGGCAGCTATACATATATATACATAGTTTTGGAATGAGACTGCAGGACTCGAGTCAGTTTGGCATTAAAGGTAATGATTAATTTGTTCAATTTTGACTGATAATTGTTTTATAGGCTAATTGTGCTGATGTTTTTGAGTAAGTTCATATTCCGAATGAATAGGAGAAGATCAGTTTCTTTTGGTTCCAAAGATATCAAGAATAAACGGGTGCGGCTATAAGCTCAATGTAGACTGTTACGTATGTTAAAATCAATTGTGTAAACGGATTTAGTTCATCTTTGAAATACATATATCAATATTATAAACTATATAATGTGTGGGCATTTATAAATATATAATAATTTATAGATATATTATAAGAAACGATATATTTCTTGTATTAATGTTATATTTGTATTTTTCAAACCCAAAATTAGTACAAAATTGTACTGAAATGTCCTGATAATAAATTTCTAAAATCATCAATTCCAATTCAATGTAAATTACAAAGTTATATCTACATATTCATTTATTTAAAAGGAATAACTCAAATAAAATAATTTACTAACAAGAATCATATCATAAAGAATAACTTTGCAATAAAAAGTTTAACAAATTCCAGAATAATGACGCACATTAAGTTGTTATTGAATAAATTGCTCGAATTAACTTGCATATAACAACTTAATCCCACTTCTGTAACGTGTATTTAAATAACAAAAGAATACTTTCTTACAAAATTAATCACATCTTAACGATGAGAACAAATTTCTCTTTCAATGTTATTCAAATAAAACTGAAATTAAAGTCGTCAAAAGCATCAAATTGAATTGCCCATAACAATAAAATCCCCATTCTCGCTCGAGTAGTGAATTGATTGAAGAGCCTCTTAACCGATTTTCGATTTCAGTATCATGTCATTATCCGTCATAATGGCATAAAAAATCGTGTGATCGTGATTTTGTTGCGATCGAAAATTGGCTTAATTGGCGATACTTAGCCATGTCCAATTTAATCAATTCATCCAATGAACGATTTCTAGCTCCGTCGACGTTCGTTCTACAGGAAATGTTCAAGATGTAGGATTTTTTCTCTCTTTTTTCTTGATTTTTTTCTATTTAGAAAGAGAATGCAAACAGGTAACAATTGCCAATTAGCTCTCATATTAATTCCAGACTAGTTTCAAGCTAAAATGTATTACTTTGTAGCGCTTATCATTTGTAGACTATCACTTTTTCCGTTTTCAGTTTTAAAATACAAAAAATAAATAGAAAGAAAAAGTAAGCAAAAATTTAATTAAAGAGCAAAAACAAACGAATAAATTTTAATTTAAGTCAAAAGAATTTTTTATCTAAACCAAATTAAATTTGTTATTTTCAAAGATTGGTTAAAGAAAAAAATACACTATGTGCAATTTTTATAATAACAACTTACGAAATAAAATGAAATTTCCAAAGTGTCCTGCGTTTGTAGTATTAAGAGAGTGTGTTACTGATTTGCGATCGAGAGTAATACAAATTTTCTCATGAAGTCATTATTCACCAATATTAAAAAAACTAACTTCATTAGCCATAGAATTATTTTACATTTCGATTGTATACTTGCTATTATATTTACGCAAGAGAATATTTTCGTCCCAAAGGCTGTCGTCGCTTTGGGCCTTTCGGCTTCATGGCGTCAAATTCCCTCTTCTCTTCTCATCTTCTCATTCTAACTCATTCTAGCAAGTAATTGAACACAAAACGATCGTCCGTTATTTCCGTGACGTCACAATTTTCTTTTCTCATTCTAATAACAGAAGAGAAAGCGAGATGCAACATTTGACCACCAACACAAAAAGTACAGTAGAATATTCGTATAGACGGAAATGGAGACTCCTCCGCACGACGACAAAACACACTCACAGTCT
>JXOV01024223.1:545-13606 GCA_001014945.1 Clogmia albipunctata
ACATCGATTACGTAAAACCAATTGGTTAGACCTAGACCGCTAACGGTTGTTGAGTCGTAGAAGAAGAAGAAGAAGCGGTTCCAAATTAAACTATTTAATAAAACGATTATTTTTATTTATTTTTTTGTAAATTTATTTGAGAAAATGCATAAAACGTGGTCGATAAGCGTTATTAGACACTCGGGCATTCTTTAAGGCACTCGCCGCGCTCGTGGCTGAAAACAATTCTGGTGTTTAATAATACCAAGGAGACTTTTACATGAAAATAGTGAGTAAAACGTGTGTTTATTAACTAATTGTTTCTAATTTAATACTGATTATAGCTCTCTCAACTTCATCTAAGCCTGGATTTGGGTTTTAAGATAAAAATACTTCTCAAACAGATCGTCATATTACCACAAACGGGAATTTGTTTACAAAATGAGAAGACAACATCAATCCATCAATTTTGTGGATCTTTATGGCTAAATCCGTACATATTACGTTCAAAATCTCTTTTTCAGACAGGTTGAAGTCAAGAGAGCTATAATGAGTGTTAAATTAGTTACAATAAGTAAATAAACAGACGTTTTACTCACTATTTTCATATAAAAGTCTCTTTGGTATGTGGCTGAAATATCTCATATTTTACAAGAATTAGATACCAATTCGACTTGAAAGGAGGATTAGTCAGTTATTTAGATTCTATATTATACGCAATTTAGCACTTTTTCTTTAAAATTTCGACACTTTTGACCAAATTGTGTGAGAGGAGTTTTGCACTTATTTCCACATTTCAGCGCAAAATAATTTATTCAACACATTAGAACATAAAAATATAGTCTTAGGTTTGTATTGCACGTGTTTAGTCACTCTAAAAGTCTTTTCTGGCAAAATCAAAACAAAGAATGACAGACCGCTAATGTCGTTCATTACCACACATCACTACAACCTCTTCGTTAATTAGCGTTGGTTTTACATGAGTTTTTAGGACAATCCAAAAAATATGTCCTGCTCGGGTGAAAAATCCGTTTATTAAACTCTGAAATGATGAATAACTTGTCTCGTAGTTTGCACTCATTTTCTTGTTAAAAACAAAGCCGCTCAACCCTGTGCAAGTTGTCCGGATTTTGCGTGACGTCATCAACCGGAAGAAAAATTCATGTATCAATCTGGTTGGTGTTTTTTTATTGTTAAAATTAAGACTAGGCAGATGTATATTGTTATCTAGATTCAAAAATTATTGTCTGAAGTAGCTTTTACACGTATGTAATCACTTTAAAACTCTTATGCTATAATATTTTCGATAATTTTCTGGCATACAAAAATTGTATCCGGCTGATGACGTTTCACTACTAATACCACCACAGATCCATACAACCTTATTCTTAATTAGCGTTGATTAAGAAACAGTTCATTTTACATCATTATAGCACAAATAACTATTATAATGTCATAAATTTAATTTATATTATTCAATTCATTATATTTTATTTAATAACCATAAACTGATATTTAAATTACTCTTTGATTGTAAATCAAAATCTGATTGAAAATATGTCAATTAACCAGATAACCCAATTGAAACCGAAAAATGCAATATTTAGTCAAAATGGTCCATTTTGTTTGATCCCATAAACCGAAATCCCATATTCGATGTTTAATAGTTGTCATTGGCTATCCAATATTAAATATCCAATTTCATTGTCGGTTTTTGCCTATTTACAATGTTGTTCAGTTTATCCCAGTTTTACAATGGGTTAATTATTCAATTGTTGGAAAAGAGCGGGCGAGTGGACGGGACAACAAAGGGCTTGATATAAGGGCCGTCTGCCCTGGCTTATGACTTGCCTGTTTGTGCTCAATGGAGTGCAAAAGTTTAGGTTTCACATTGAATAAATAATTTTCAATTTTCTGAAGCACTCGATGAATCAGCAATGAAAAATTTACGTAAATCAAGCGGGAGGAGGAAATATGGCCAATATTGCCGTCATCATTATCCTCTGCTGTGACTGGGGACGTCCCCCCTTCACTGGGGCACAGTGTCAATACGATGTACGACAAATGGGCGGATTGTGTAGGGAAATGAACAGAGTTTGTAGAAAAGTGCCATTTATTATTTATCACGATAATCTTTTAAACAGATTAAATTCCACACACACACACACACCTCCTCCTCCATCGAACACCCGAAACGTCGATATCCTGTCGCCTTTGATTGCTTTTTGATCCTGTATCTTGATCAATTTTGATGTATTATTCATTAAAACTGAAATATACTCGTATAACGTGGAAGAAAGGAGTAAACTCAAGTCGTCTCCTGGTTCCAGTTTACAAGCACATGAGTCGTAAAAAGCTCAGGTAAATATCAAAAGGATTTTAATATCCTTGTCGATATATTTACTACCATAATATAATAGTTACTTATACAACAAGGTCAATAAGCTAAGGCACACTAGGACCATGTGTTTAATAATGCTTAGTGACAGTGTTATTACAAAATTTTATGCATTTTTTAAATCAACACAAATATCAAAAATTAACATTCGTTTTCTTAAAATCATATTTACAATCAAGTTAACTCCCTCACATTGTTCTTTACATTTTGTTCTTTATTTTTCTAATTCCATTTCATCTCTTCAAGTTGCCCTTTAATTAATACGTTAAATTTTAAATGCAATAATCCGTTATCTTGTGTTTGAACGAGATATCCGATATGTGTATTTCTTTCAAAAGGGTTTATTTAGAGCACTTGAGTTATAAAAACGTTTATGCATTTTTGTAGTTTAAAATTGATATTATGACACTCAATTTTTTTCTGTCAAATTCGTTATTATAGCAAAAGTGCTTTAAAGAATTCTTTAAAGCCCACGTGCTTTTTCTTTATTATTAATGTGTGACCTCCGTGAAAGAAATCAATCAAGTTTATATGTACGTCAGCTTTGTTATATAGGGTTTAACTGTATTTGCGGATGTATTTGTGTGTGTTTGACTGTTTTACCGGAAGGTTTAAATTTAAATCAACTGTTTTTCATTCTTTTAAATTTAAAACAATGTATTAACAGATAATATTTCCCATGCGAGAGAAAGAGAAGCATGATATTGCTTTCTACATGTTCTCTTAGAATTAGAAACCGGAAATGAAAACAATGGGAAGCATACAAAAAATTTGAATTTAATTTTTATGGCAACTAATGTTTTTTTTTTTAATTTTTGTGATAATTTATTCACAAATACATAAAATGTTGTATAAAACACAGTCGATAAGCATTATTAAACACTCGGGCATTCTTTAAGGCACCAACCAACCCTTGTATTTAATAATGTCCTATCTCATCGACCTTGTTGTATAAATAACTATTTTGACAAAATTTTAGTTTAATAATACTTATTGACCGTGTTGTATACAAAATTTTATGCATTTTTAAATAAATTAATAAAAAAAACATTTGTTAAATTTTTCTCCCTAACATTATTATTTTTCTTTTTCTAATTCCATGGGAAGATGGAGAAAGCAATACCTTGTTTCTCTTATATTTTAAATAAGTATAATAATAACTTATTGCACCAATTAATGAATTTATAGAACTTTTTCGAAAACCATTTTAGATTTCTCTGGCACAAACTATAATATTTTGATAATAATTTTCAGTGATGTATATGTTTCTATTTCATAACCAAATGGAGATCTTGAGAAAATTTCCAAAATTTAAATCCAAAAACCGTAATTAGAAAGGATAAAAAAAAAATATGTTTTTTGCCATTATTTTCAGAATATTCGAAAAACAAAATTGTTTAACACTGACAACCCCATATAAATTTGATGGATTGATTTCACAAAGGTCGTATTATATATTTAATATTATTAATAAAATACACCCCTTAAAGCACTTGTGCTATAAAAAAAAGTCTTTGAATGAACAAATTTTAATGTCTTAATTTCAATTTTATGCGACAAAAATGCATAATAAATATTTATGTTAGGAATGTGTGAACTGGAGGTTTTTCTATTATGAGCAAATTCATATTTAACCCATTTTAACTCATTTCAGGTCCAGTTTTTAGGATTTAACAACAAGTTTTGCTTAAAATGAAGTTAGCGGAAGCTATTGAAACATATTTAGTTATTGGATAATCTTTGATATAATAAATAAATCGATAAATATGTTAAATATGATTAGTCTTTTGTCTTCCAAAACAGTGAAAAAAGTACTTTTTTCACTCAAAGCCGTAAAAAAGTACTTTTTTCACTCATTTTGTGAACTAGATGTGTGTTCACATACAGAATTGCAAAAAAAAATTTTATCAATCTCAGTACGTGAAATTCTAGAATTGACGATTCATATTAAATTTTTAATTGTGATTTGCAAAATAATTGGTGATTTGAATTGCAAAAAAGCCGTAGGTTAGTCATGTGTGAACTGATTTTTTATTATTCGTAAAAATTTTACACTCCTCTTAATAAGAAAAACTTTCAGTTCACACATTCCTAACATAAATAACTATTATATTACTAAATATATTTTATACAGTTACTCCTGAAACTATTCGACCCTGAATTCTCCCGAATTTAGAAGCTTTATCATGTACTTAATACTTATCTGATATATTATGTGGTATCAATTGATATATACTTTAATGTTATTTTATAATAAAAAAAAGAAGTTTATAATTACTTAACATAGGACAATCGAAAATGACAGCTAAACTGTAGGTAGCGCTAAAATAACGTTCCGAAAGTAGTTTTCACATTTAAAATAAACGAAGAAAATATGGAAATTAGGGATATAAACAAATAATTTGAACAAAAAACTTAATTTTTATCCAAAATTATTATTGCAAAAGAAGAAGGTAATAGTTATTTTCGTTTCAAGACGCTTTAAGTTTCGGTTTTCAAGAAGGAAGACTGTTTTCGATAGGAGACGAAGTCGACGTCGAGAATAGCTTCCTTCGAGAAAACTAAATTAAACGTCGAGAAACGAATGCTATTTTTCCCAATTTCCATTTTGTAAAATAGCACAAAAACTAATTAAATATTTATATGGGAAACATTGACACATAACTTTGAATGACTTCTGTCAATAATTCACAGAAACTGGCCTAAATGAAGTTGTTTTGTGTTCTGAAATTGATTTCTTGAAAAAGAATGATGCGTACAAACACTTCAGAGCATCTAATTGCTTGCTTTGAAAATGTGAGAAGTTCAGAATGACGCGAAATTACAACGAAACATTTTGATGTTTCATTCTTCAGACTAGAATAAGAAGAAGAAGTGGAATGATTAGATGTATTTGTGAATGAAGTTGTATGTTTTCATTTCAATAGTACATTTTTCATGCCTGTATTCATTCAGATTTTCAAGCCGTGATGATTATTATGTTTCATTTAGAAAAGTTTTACTTTTTATTGAAGCATAAATAAAAGAAAAATAGCACTTTTTACATCAAAATTGGGAAAAATTATTAACTATTCCTTTTTAGTTTTCAAATCCAACAATTTTGCACAAAATCTAAAATTATGTCAAAAATAAAACAAAATTATTTTAAGATCTTCTTCTTCGCCATCTTTGAATTCATATCGTATATTTTTGCAATAGATGAGAAATATTGCAAAAATATACGATATTTCTAATAGACTTTACAGGAGAATAATATAGAAACTTATTCCAATCGAATTTATTGAATTTATAGACCTACAATTAAAAATGCACTACTTCTAAAATTCCTTCGAATTTTTTGAAAATTTGTTTGTTAGGAGAAAAAAAGAAAAAATAAAAAATATTATTTTAGTTTAGCCTTTTGTGCCAATATAAACATATTTCTAAAAGATTGTGCTATTTAATTGATTAAAATTAAAAATTGGCGGTTTTAGTAATCAGATTGAGAATAAATTGGCTCTTTTAAATTTGTTACGTTTTGACATTTGATTCCGCCATTTTATTGATGGTGTTACCATAGTAAATTATTGAAATTCTGAGTATTTTATTATCGTGCTTTATATCAAAATCGTTGGGCAGTTAAATACTCTTATTTTTTATTAAATTATAGAACGTTTTTATAAGATATTTCATTAAGTTAATCCTATTTAATTGCGCACGGTGAACCTCCTCCAAATGAAAATCCTATATTGATATTGAAAATATTTCGTTTTAAAACTTAAAATGAGAAATGTATTAGTGTTTATTCTTTTTATTGCCCAAATTTATTTTTAGGCAAAATATTGTTTGTATAAACTAATATTTTGCCTAAAAATAAGGTATTTGTTCATATAATTCGTTCGAGTGTCTTATTTCCAAATTTACTTACTTCTATTATTTAATTTTATGACAAATCGATTGCAAACTAATAAAAAATAGTAAAAATGATTAAGCAAACAGGATAAATTCATAAATCGTACAAAAAATGACTAAATTATAAAAATCAAGCATTCAATATAAAAAGGTCGAATACTTTTCTAACGTAATTCAAACGCCCTCTANTACATCAATGGTTATTTACGGTAGTTCTATATAAGATAAAGGAAAGCTTCTTTTTGTATATTAAACTTCATTAAATTGTCTATCAAATAATATCATATTCAATAATATCAGATAAATATGAAGTGCAAGACAGAGCTTTTAAAGTCTACTGCAAACAGGGTTGAATACTTTCAGGAGTGACTGTATATTATGACGGGCGCAGATCCAATGAGAGTTTTTGCGTCGAATAAGCATCTTTCATTTTTGCAAAGCGCTATGAGCGCTGATTTAATTGTAATACTTCAGTCTATTCTCAGCCGTAAATAAATTAACATCTAACTGTCCATCGCGAGTTTAATTTTCACGAACACACACACAGAACTTTTGCCAAAATTGATAAAATTCTTTTTCGGAAACCAATTGAGATTTCTCTTTTATCGGGATTGAGAAAATCGGCGACTGAAAAAGGTTACGTATTCCGGTGAAAATTCTTTCCCGTAAGTATATGTATTTTGTCTTTCATTTTGAAATGTTTATTGATATTACCAAACTTTTGCATTTAAATATTCTTAATTATCCATGAAAATTAAAAATTTAAATAACAGTTTCTTATTTGAAGAGCCAGATATATTCCACAAATTAAATTTAGAATTTTTGTGTACTCGTATGAAATTGAAAACACAATTTTATGCAATGTCATAAAACAAAACAAAAAAGTATTTTTATTGATATTGAATAAGAAAGCAAGATAATAAGCATTATTATAGTATTAATTTGACCCTTAAATTTAAAAACCTTTGGAATAATTTAATCATGAAAAATATCTAAATCGTTAATAACTCGGGACATCTAAAAATAAGCTTCCCAGAAGTCGAAAGGGACCTAAATATTTGACTAATAATAATTAACCTTCCAAGTATTGCATTGAAGATGACTTTATATACGAGTATTTGAGTTATGGAATTTTTCTTTTAGGAATTCAATACAGAACTTTAAACCTTCCAAGAAAACCCCAAAACTTGTAAACAATTCCGATAAATTTCATTTAAATATAGAACTTTGACGGCAATAAGGAGAATTTTATTGACATATTTCGATTACCTTTTCTGCCAAAAAATTAAAAAGGGATTTCGGTATGAGTATCCAAGGGGAAATGATCCACAAATGTTTTATATATGAAAAAGAATCTAAACTATTCGCATATTTATTAGCTATTTTTCCGCGAAATATGAAGTCAAGAATAAGAAGAAAATCCACTACCAAATTAGGGCAAAAGTTGGCAAGCGAATAGAACTTTCGTTCTCAATTTTTAAAATATCACGACAACCTTGCACCCTGCACTGTATCACTGATACGCCCGTGATAGAACTCGTCATTTAAACCAACATTTAAGACAAATTCTTCTTTTTCTCATTTAATGGGAAAAAATTAAATTGATTAATAAGTCAATGTCTACTTTATTATAGAGACATGAAAAACGTCAAAATATATTTTCATTCTACGCTACTAAGATCCAAAATTAAAATTTTTAGTAGGTGAATTTTGGAACAAAGTACTACTTTTAAATTTAAACCATTCGTCAACGGATAATATTTCCTATATGAAAGTAAGAGACGCAATATATTGCTTTCCTCATTTTCTCTTAGAATTAGAAAAGGAAAGGAAAACAATGTGAAAAGGACAAAAAAATTTAAATTTAATTCTAAGGCAACGAATGTTATTTTTTAATTTTTGTGTTAATTTATTATAAATGCATAAAGTTTTGTATAAACCACGGTCGATAAGCAATTATTTCACCGTTTTTAATTTGAAAAACAAATTTTACACCCGAGCAGGGTATAAATTTTTGGGACTTCCCAAAAACTGAAATTGAACGTTTTATAACGCAAGTGCTTTAAAGAATTTATAAAGCACTAGTGCTCTTTTTATTATTAAAAGTATTAGCTCCGTGAAAGAAATCCAAAAAATTCTCAAAAATATCATATATTAAATGATTCAAAAATAATATTGATTACAAACACAAGGTTTCTCTCCTAAGATAAGAGAAGCTATTTGTGCTACAGATGTTTTTACGAGCAAAAGATGAATGTAAAACTAAGCGAGTCATTCGTCGTTTTCGAATTGAAAACGGAGTTGGGTTATAAACAATATAAAACAATAATTTAATAACTCCTAATCATATCTTTAATTGATATTTAATAAAATATTTCTAAATAAGCAATATTTGAAAATTTTACAGCCTCTCAAAGTAAGCGACCCGTATTGCCAGGGCTGACGAACATAAAATTTTCCCAATCAGACGCCTACCCCACAAAACATACACTAAAAATTAATTAATTAGATTTACATTAAACAAATTAGATCAATAATTTATTTTAAAAATTATGGATTTTTATAAGAATTAATATTTAGTTTAGCAAATGTATATTTAGTATATTATATTGTGAAGTTTTGATTTTTAAAAATATAAACTTTCAATTTAAATGTTTTGTAATAAATCTAAATCAAATTGGTTAAGTGTAAATGTGATGGTGAGGCTATCTGGTTGGGAAAATCTTATGTCCGTCAGTCTTGATCGTGCTGACTTTGAGCAGCTATAACTTCTTCAATTGTTGCACTTTTCAATTTTTGTCTTCGGATTCATAATTCGGAAAATTATAATTATCTGTGGTAATTTTTTAAATTTAATAGTATATTTAGGCATTGCAGGGTTAGGAAAATTTATTTGAAATGATAAATAAGTTGATAAAAATTTGAAATCGGCTTCAAGGTTTCACAATCGTTTCACTCGTTAACAAACAGTTTACTTTACTTTGAAGCACAAACAACTATTTTCACTGCTTTTAAAGTCATAACGTTTTTTGCAGTCTTTTGCAGTCCACTTATGAGCACTTAAATTTTTATAATTTCACATTAAATTTCATTATTTACAACGAAAATTTACAAATTGACATGTTTCACAAATGTTTCAAGTTTAATCTTAAATTGTAATGTAACCGTTAACGGTTGGAATTCAAACCAATACAGTTTGTTTCCTCTTAACTACCTGGTCATAAGTCATTGTATCATGGAACATTTAATTGCTTTAATTTATTATATATTAAATTTCAATTTAAATCAATAAAGTGTTAAGAATTATTCCTTCCAATTCACAAACTGTTGTTATTTTCAACTACTCAAAACATAAAACCACACTTTCGGAAATTAAATCAATTTTATGGTTTATTTCTCGGATAATGCCGAAAATACAATCCTGTAACAATTATAATTCAGTTATCTATAATTTATAAAATATAACACTATTTTCTTACAAATTTGTGGGTTCAATTGGTTTAAATTAATAATTTTTTCTCGGCTAATACAAGGTTTGTTTACGTTTTTGGTGAGATGTACGGCCGCCCAAACCCCTAGGCGCCACGTTTAAATTCAAAAATATATAGTTAAAGTTGAACCACTCACCAATAAGGCTATTAATATAATTTACTTACATTATAGTTAAGCAGATTTATTTCTGATATCTACATAAAATAAACTATTCTCACGAATTCCCAACGGAGCCAGAGGTAGTCTCAACCAACAAGTGTTAGACTTTACGTGACTTTGTTTTTCAGTGTAGTAAATTAATACCACCTAGACCGGTTGTAAACGGACATTCCATCCATTTTATTTATTTGTTTGCGCCATTACTTGTTTATAATTCGCTATGAATATTATTTCGCAATGTTATTGGTATATTGTGATCAGGGTTGCCACCTTTTTTTGGTGAAAATATAGTATATTTGCCATTTTTTGCCAAAAATATATAGTACGCAATATAAAAATATAGTACTTTTTATTTTTCACTGTTATTCTGTTCAACAGTAATTTTTTTATTTGCTTATTGCAATATATAAAATAGATAAACAATATTTTTAGTCTATAAATAAAAATCAAATTTTCTGATCAAATTTTTGATTTTTTTTCCAAATTTGTTTTTGTATACAATAAAAATTAAATTAAATTTTACAAATTAAAAAATCATCATCAATCTTATTAAATATTTATTTCTTTTATTGAGCTATCGAAAACGTGGCAAGATCCTTATGTTTTAAATAAAATTAATAAATGAAATTAGTAAATCATGAGGATTTCTCAAAAAAGATCATTCATAACACAATAGAGTCTTTGCATATTCAATGTTTCCATATTATCAAATTATACATTGCTTTAAAATTATTATGTAGACGTTTAAATAATTCGTTAGTGTTATTAAAATCAAAGAATTTTAAATTGCTTTAGGTCTTCGCAAATAATAATATAAAAAAAAAATCGAATTTTTTAATTGAAATATTGCATTTATCAAAGTAAAAAGGAATTTATTTTCCCTCGATCTAGTATTTCTGTAACTATCTGAAACTTTTATGTAGTTGCTTTCTATACATTATTTATTATTTACGTCGTAAATTTAACTAAACAATATTAATATACTCAAGATTTTGATGTGTAAAACACTGAAATTTATCATTTATTTGATCTTTGGAAATATAGTATTTTTGCGTACTATATTATAATCATAAAGTATATAGTACAGAGGGCCGAAATATAGTACAATACTATATAATATAGTACGGGTGGCAACCCTGATTGTGATGGGCGCAGATCCAACGACTTCTTTTCGATCCCCGTTGTTTCTCTTCATTCCCTCTCGACTGAGAATACCTCGAATAAGCATCTTTCATTCTTGCAAAGCGAAATGAGCGCTGATTTAATTGTTATTCTTCAGTATATTCTCAGCCGTAAAAAAGTTAACATCCAACTGTCCGTCGCGAGTTTAATTTACACGAACACAAAGAACTTTTGACTAAATTGATTAAATCCTATTTCAGAACCAATTAAGATTTCTCTTTCATCGGGTTTGAGAGAATCGGCGGCTGAAAAGGTAACGTATTCCGGTGAAAAGTCTTTCCCGTAAGTGTATACAAATGGAAACTTTTTCGCGCTAGTAAAATATCCGCCCGGGATTTGATCCCACGACGTCGAAGAGGATGTCCACGTAATGTGCCAAAAGTCGTACAAAAATAGCCAAATTATATGCAGATGGCTGTTGAAACAATAAATATTAAAATTTAAAAGTAGGAAACGCCAATTAATTTGCAACATAATCACGGTCGTATGGCATAGCCGAGACCAACATTTTGTGTAGTTGAAGGACAACAATGGTGACCAAATTTTGACTTTGAGACAAAATTGTTGGATAGTTTATATCTAATTTTTCACTAGTGAAATAAAAATTCAATATTTTCACTGAGTGCAATAAAGTGAAACATTACGTAACTCAAATGAATATTGAAAAACGTATGTTTCTATACGGGAGTGCAGAAAACTACTTTTTCAGTCCTTTTGTGAACTTGAATTTCACGTTCAGAGATTGATGAAAAAACGAGGAACTTCACAAACGGAATTGCAAAAGAACAATTTCAATATCAAAATACTATTATTTGCCTAAATCCTTTTACTACATTATTGTTTGGTGTGGGAGTGAATTGTACTCGAATTATCGGATGACTAGAGCACATTTTGCATACGCAAATAGCTCCGATGTGGAGTATTTTCTGTTTTCCTCAATTTATTTGGAGATGGCATCTCTTGTTTATCATTTCATCCATAAAATGGATCCGTCGCCCGAACCCGTTGCTGTTCCGGGAATCATGATGATTTTCCAGTGACTTGATCCCATCCGAATCGACTGGTAAGCATGACGGAGGAAAAGCTAAATGCAATTTCAAATTGGCGAATAGCGAAAACAAATTTATGTCTCTGCTTCTGAAGCCTTGACGGGTTTCGCGCTCTTGGCCAAAATGACCGAAAAAGGAAAACAACTTTGTCGATTCGATGATGAAATGAAGTCAAACAGTTTACGTCCTCCGAGGCGATATCCACAGAGATGATGACTGAAGAATATTGGAGTGTCACCCAAAGTGAGTTCACATCAATAATATAGCAGTAAATTTCAAAATCCACTTCTTAATATATTAAAAGAGTATCCGAATATTTGCAAAGTCATATTGCGAAATGCCGATGGTTTTGTGGCTTCGGGTGATTACCTTAAGTGAGACTGGATTACTCCATGGCAACTGAAAAGTACAGTCAATTATTGGACTGGAAATACAGTTTGTTTGGTAAGAGTGTGGTCGACGTTTCTATTTCAAACTAATTCTTAATTTTATTCAATTTTAAATTTTTTTATCTTAATTACCCCAGTTTTAAAATTGAATTGACTGTTTTGAAATTATAAAAAATGAGCTTATCTACTCTGCATCTGTGTCCTAGCGGTTACCACCCTACACATCCTCCTCGAGGTCGTCGGATCAAATCCCGGGCGGATATTTTTCTAGGGCGAAAAAGTTAACATTGCGAAATAATATTCTTAGCGAATTATAAAATAAGAAATGGTGCAAAATAGTTATTTATACAACAAGGTCGATAAGATATTATTAACCACAAAGGCTGAGTGTTTAAGAATGCTTATCGACCGTGTTTTATACAAAATTTTAAGCATTTTAAAATAAATTAACACAAAAATTAAAAAAAACATTCGTTGTCCTAAAANAAATGGTGCAAAATAGTTATTTATACAACAAGGTCG
>JXOV01024230.1:0-28704 GCA_001014945.1 Clogmia albipunctata
CCTAATAAGCGGCGTCCACTGTAGTATTTTTTGTGCTATAATAAGTAAGTGCAAGTAAAACCAATATTTTATAGGTTAACAAATTTTCATTTCTAAATCCCGATTTTGTTAAGATAGGATTAATTAGGATAGGATCATGGTAAATTGACCCTTTTTTGCTTATTATACCAAGAGGTAGGATGACCTTTAAAACTTGACCATAAGAAAAATCACCTACTTTACTTAAAAAAACGATTTATGAAAAACTGCTCGAAATATGCATTTCAAAACTAATGACTTCATTTATAAAGATAATGAAGTAATTAAAACAGTCAGAAAAGCTTCATATGGGAGAACCTAACGAGGGGATCACACTGAAAAGTCACATAATTTACTGCTTGTGGAAGAAACCCTTTCATTTTAAAAATCCGATTTCCCAATTTACTGCTATGATAACGAAAGTGTCCATGTAATCTTTGTGTAACTAGCTATTTTATGCAATTTTCAAACTTAAAATAGAGTAAGTATTAACGGCAGAATGATTGTTTGAAATTTAGAGCGATATCTTAAAAACCGTTACTTTCCCGCTGACTTATAGAATAAAGAAAATTCCATAGACATGCAATTTCATTATCTAATCATAAAAGTTAATTAATAAATTGGATTTTTAAAATGGAGGCGTTTCTTCCAAAAGCATTAATTTTGTGACTTTTCAGTGTGACCATCTCATAATACTTTATGTCTTGCAAAGTTGTTTACAATAAAAATTTCAGTTCTTGCAAAAATTGAATATAGTTGATTTGAAACTCAATCGTGATTATTTCACTAATAAAGATATTTTAATAAAAAGACAATTTAATTTTTTTTAACAAGGTCCATGCTTTACTTTAAATCTTTCATTTTTCCTTTCCAATAACCGTTTTCGGATATTGTATAACTATATTCATAAAAGTGTTCCAATTACATCGTTACTTATTACCGTACATTAAAATTAGTACAACCAAAATAATTTAAATATTAATTAACTAGTGATTCAAATCAATTGCCAAAAATCAAAAGCCAGACGAGTCGAAATTGAAGAAATTTTAAACCTTGAAAATACGATAAGTAGTCAATACTCAAAAGCATGCAAAACATTTCCCCGAAAGCAGTAAGTAATCACTTTTGCAAACAATATCTGTCCAAAAATAGCCAGTCACAAAAGTGGTATTATACACAAATCACTGTTAGGAGTTGAAAAGACGATTGAACTGATACAAAGCGATGAGATTCAATGCAAATAAATTGGCATTGGCTTCTTAATCAATCATGTATCAGAAACCGTTTGATACGACAATCGTCTCATTTCTCATCTCGTCTGCGAAATCCATCGGTTGTGTCCAAACAGTACAACCAATTTGTGCACAGAAAAAAAAGAATTATACGTAATCCATCCGATAAATCATCAATTTCGAAAATGACATGATAATCCAAAGGTATTGAAAATAACACCAGAGTTAAACTTTCAATAAAACTTTTGTCCAACGGTATTGAATTTTATTTTTTTTTTACTAATTACGAGCATGATTTGCAGATTGTCACATTCACTAAAAATTTGCGAGCGCGGTTCCCAAAATAATTAATGACATCGGTTATCATTCACTTTCATCAAGAGAGCCAATTTTTGGTAATTATATAAAGTAATACCGTTTATCTTTAAAAGGATTTTTTGATTCTCTCTCATAAAGAAATAATGAAATTTCTTATTTATGCAATCAATAATTCACAGTCTTGTCACATCTGATTGAATTAAATGCCCACAAAAGACCAATAAATCTACAAATACATCCTCACTTGTGCTTCTGGCTGATGATTCACAGCCCCAAATATCCGCCCCAAGATGCGTATCGTGGCGTCATGCATCACTCCAGAGAAATGATCAGGAGCACCATACTCAAATGAAAGAAATTAATATTTAAAAAAAACGGTTAGTTTATTATATGATTGTTTTATGAAAACAATTTAATTATAAACATTTCTATACAAACATTTTCATTAATAGAAAAATTAATTAAATTGGAGATCATTTCAACTGTATTTTAAAATTCCAAATTAAATTTTTACCAAAGTCGATGAATATACTAAGTCAGATCGATTATTGTTATTGTAAAACGTCATCACCGGGATGTTATTCCAAAGTCGCTAAGTCAGGTGAAGTATTGTTGTTGTAATACGTCATCGCAAGATTGACAATCTTTGTTTTGATTTTTTATGTACGAAAATTACTTTAAGTTGACTAAAAATAAAACTTTTAAAGTTCTTAAGTACCTTTAGTAAGTGTCTGAGATAATATTAATGTGTATTAAAATAGTTAAAGTAATTTGTTTAGTGGAAATAATTGCAATAAATTTACTGGCGTTAGTTCCTTTCTATGGCCAAAAAAATGGTGTAAATTTCTTAAAGTTAAGAGTACTCGTATAGATAACAAAATAATCGTGTGCAGTGAGTGATAATTTTTAATCAGACTGTCTCAAGCGGGACCCCACAACGTCTCAAAAGCAAATCAGCGCCAACTTATTCATAATTATGTCAAGCTTGATTTTAAGTACGTTTTTTTGCTTTTTTATAATTTTATATCAATTTAAAAAACCTAACATTATATGTTTATTTCTATTAAGTGGAAAGCACTTCTCTGTGTTTTTCTTCATCTTAACAAATAAATAGTAAAATTAATTCAAGAATATTTCATTTTATCAAATATTACGATTTAAATTTAATTTAAAAAAAAATTTTAATAAGGGCAGTAAATACAACAAAATACTTTTTAAAAATTTTTAAAGCTTCTGAAATTAAATTTAGCTTCATAAGAAAATATTGTATTAATAGGTTTAAAACTGCGGAATATTCGAATTTAATGGAGCACAATAACCAGTTGTTATTACAACGTATAATTCTTGATATAATAAGATAAATGTAGTATATTCTAGAGGCACGATCAGACGCCCAAATTCGAAACTTTGAAATAAATTTTTTAGACATTTTTAGTTTATAACTAAAACTATAAATAGAAAACTTATCCGTAAAGGATTTGTTTTTAGAAAATAACTTATCACTACATATAGGCATCCATCTGACCGTGCTTCGAGAATGATCTAACGGTTAATTGTCATTTTACCATGCTTATAATCAAGCTTTTCGATACAACTCCGTCAAACTGATCCCTAACTTTGTACCGCAGCGAAACAAAAGCAGATTGAGCAGTTGACGATTGAGGTGGAGTGGAAGGGATGAGCGGAGGAGGGTGACGATGCTTTTGGCATATTTATCACTTGCAAAAAGTGAAATTATTATGTGCCACAAAAACACAAACACGTCAATTTTGTGTGACCAGTGACCGGGGCTGTTGATGATGTCGACGACGACGGACGGGATGGTTGGCGTCGAAAGAGAAGCTGATGATTCAGTATTATGCAAATAAATTGCCATCCAGTAATTTAATAGAGATTAAGCGTAACTTGGATTCAATCAATCTGTTACACTGTAATGATCATTTAACAAAGTAGACCTTTACAAATCGACAGCCGCTCATTAAAACTGATTTCCATTTTAATAAATTTATTAAACCTGGTCGAAAATTGATTGGCTTTATCGCGAATTACATACGAATTATCCGCTTCGGAAAGCTCACCACAGCTGTCCACTAATCCCATTGTTTGTTGACCGAGGATTGAATTAATCCGAGAATTCTGACCAATATGTTTGGGTTTACAAATACGAATTTGACTCTTAGCTTCTGCAAATTCGGTTAATTAATAAACCACATTTTTCACAGGAATGTGAACATTTATTCAGAAAATATCGAATAAATGTGCAACTAAAAAAAAGTGTAAAACCGCAAATGTACCACATAGAATTCTTCATAAGCATTCATTTTATAGTGGAGAAACATCTTAATTATCCCAAATGTAGAATGAAAGTCATAAAACCAATCCAATTAATCAATAAATAATTGTCATTTACGAGTATCTTCACTCACTTAATTAATGTTGGACCAAGACTGGAGATCAATTTAAATGCTGCGAACATTAAGAATTTATGTAAATAAAAATTTAAAATAAAATTTCAATTATTCTTACCTTAAATAATTATAATTATACTAAAAAAATTTTCACTGAGTGCGATAAAGTGAAACACGAAACTCAAATGGATATCGAAAAGAGTATATTTCGATACGGGATTGCAAAATGTTAATTGTGCTACAAGGGTGTAAAATCAACTGTCTTTAACGAGTGTGAAACATTCGAGCCGAAGGCGAGTATTTCATCGTTTCCGAGTTAATTTTTCGTGAAAAATTAAAGTTCTGCTCGGGTATAAAATTTATATTCTAGCTTGAAATCGATGGAAAACTAGCCTAATTGCTTGAATTTGACACTCGTTTCCTCGTTAAAAAACAAATAACCATTGAAATATTAAAAATACACCAACGTTTTTGATTTTTAATCGTTATGAAAAATGTCGTTAACATTCCAATTTCTTGAAACAATTGCACAATACTTGCAATTGACAATTTAATCTTAAATTATTAAAGTAATTATTTTTTTAAAAATATTTTATTGTTAATTACAATACCAATGAATACTTTGCAATAAAAACGATAACGTTAAAGCTCTTACCATATGTTTGGGCTTAGTTCCATTGTCAATGTCGAACCGTCGAGAAGACACAATCTTCTTAAAAGCTTAAAAATACTTCTTCGAAAGTTATAAATAAGTTCTTTACAGACACTAATTGTCAATGAAACTTATTTTCGGACTTTTTTAAGTGAATGAAAACATCAAAAGGCAAGTCATTAATTGGCAATTGAACTTTGAGACAGACACCAAAATTGAAATTAATTGTGTTTTGGACAGTTTGCTAATTAAACAACAATCAAAAATTTCTTTTATACAAACAAAATTGTTTTCTTTCATAATATCGAATAATTTATTTATAAAACTCCCATTAAAGACAAAGATTTGCATATTAAATTCGAAAAATATTTTGCATGAAAATTGAGATAAATTGCCAAGACGAAATTCATAACCGGATGAGATGGAATCGTCTGACAACTTCACTTTAATAATACCAATCTCGGAAAGTAACCTTTTTCAGAAATGAGCGAAATATAATTGAATTGTCTTTTTCTCTTAAAAGCCCACAGCAACAAAAAATTGGGGCCCGCGGCTCTCAGATTAATTTGCAATATGGATGAATATTTTAAAATGTGAACCGAAATGTACATACATATCTCCGAAAAACTAAGCTCCAAGACTTCCCATTTCGTGCTGAGCGGCAACCAAACGCAACAATGGGGCTTTAAAATCACAAAACAAAAAGTCACTCAAGTAATTTGCAAACTTTTCGGAATATTTCATCTTTCTTTTAGAGGGTAAATGACATTTGTTTGTGAGTTGACAAAGTAGGTAATCCAAACAATGTTAACCACGAAACCAAGAAGTGTTTTCTTGCACCTCTCTTCTTAAGTTTCGGTCAAATTCCGGACCAAAATAAAGCAAAAATATTGACTCAGGCTCCCATGGTCACTGGGTGTTTCAAAATATATAACTTTTTTTATTTACATTAAAAGATAATATCAGAATATTTTAGCTGGAGACTTTATTAAAGTCGATATTCCATAAACCCATACACTATTCTAAAAATAACTACGAAAAAAATAGTAATAAATATTATTGTTATTATTATTATTAAATAATAAATAACGAAGAAAATAAATGAATTATGTTTAAAGAGATCTGTAAAATTTCTGGACATTATTTTTACAAAAATCAAATGCAAATTTTCAAAAAATTTAATGTGTGCATTTTAAATTATATGTGAATTTATTATATTTGAATAAAAAATGGTTTAATATCTGTGAGTTTTTCTAATGCCTAGAACTAGAAAAACAACTGGTTTAATTTGGCGAACAAGAAATGAGTAAAATACTACCTTGATTGATTATGAAATAAAGAACATTGCCAAAATATGTTGATTTAGGGTATAGACGTTTTGTTCATCTGCCCTAAAAAATAATTATTCCCCACCCAAAGATTTAAAAAGAATTAAACAGTCGATTAAAGAAAAAGATATATTTAAATACGACGTAGTACTTTTTCTTAGTTACACTTATTATTCCTTGAGATATTAGCTTTAAAGGAGTCGATAAAGCAATAGTGCTTTCACCTTCGTGAAAAAAATCGTTGAATTAAACAAATTTATTTGAAACTTATTTTTATGCATAATTGTTGGCTAAAATTGATAGTATGACCAAATTCATCAATTTATATGGTAGTTACTTTTACTGGGGATTTTACTGTAAAATATTGACTAACTTTGACAAACCTTATCCGACACTCTCAAATTACAGTTATGGATTT
This sequence comes from Clogmia albipunctata, assembly GCA_001014945.1. Lineage (NCBI taxonomy): Eukaryota > Metazoa > Arthropoda > Insecta > Diptera > Psychodidae > Clogmia > Clogmia albipunctata. Next base: position 6,375 of record JXOV01024230.1, read on the forward strand.
TTATATTTAAAAATTATGTTCCTAATCAACATTTTGTTATGAATAGATGTTGAGTTTCGGCAATTGATATTCTATATGTATTTGTATGTGTGAATGAGAGAATGAATGTTAGTCTGAATAAAGCGGTTGAACGCATCAGTCCGTCTTTTATTCTTTCTCCTCGCCAGGCCAAACAGCTATTACAAAGTAAGTAGATTTATACAGGAGAACATAGATACCTGTATATATAGATATTCTGTCAATAGAAACATAAACAACATTGAAAACTGTTACCCAAATATTAGAATTTATACCGGAAAAATCCAAAGGGATTACTAACAAAGTTTCTATAAATTCAGTGATCGATGCAATATAATTAAATATAAACGAAATCGTGAAACAGTTACACAGGTTCATTTTTCATTTATTTTTAATTTAGGAACAGAGCAAAAAATATTAATACGGAAACCCGAAGGATTTTTAAGATTTGTATATTGATTAATTTAAAAATGCATAAAATTTTGTATAAATCACAGTCGATAAGCGTTATTAAACACTCAGGCCCTAAAGCACTCGCTACGCTTGTATCATATCGACCTTGCTGTAAAATAGTTATTTGTGCTTCAAGGGTGTAAAATAAGCTGGATCATTTGGCGGTTTAAATTAAATGCGAATGAGAAACTAATTAAACACAAGAGGGAGAATATGACATGTCCTGCATGCAAGTAAGCGAAGACAAGATATAGTTTTCTCCCTCATACCGTAGAATGAGAAAATGATACAGCAGACAAAGAGAAAAAGAATCTTAAATTTAGAAATTATAATTTAAATAAAACGATGAATTTTTAAGATTTGTCTGTTAATTTATTTTTAAAAAATGCTACAAATTTCTTATAAAAGATGGTCGGTATGCTTTAATAAATACACGGACCATAGTTAAAGCACTCGCTGCACTCGTGGATTACAAACCCTTATGTATAATACTGCTCTACCTTATCGTCCTAGTTGCATAAATAACTATAAAAAAAACTTTTTTATTCAACTGAAAACTTCGAAAGAGTATTTTTTATTTAAATTTCAACAGGAATCAATTAATTCTTATATTTAAGTAGACTTTCGATTTGTTTAGACATTTTGATTGGATTCAAATTTTTAATTGAAGTCGTCTCCTTATTTGAAATTGTTAAAGAAATACTTTTCAAGCACCCTTTTTAATATATTAAAATAAAATCCATAACTGACATGGCATTGGCAACACACGAATAAAACCTGGTGGTAATTGCGGCAAATTCCCATCCGTTATTATTTTATTATTATTTATTTAATTCAAGAGAGAGAAAGTGTTAAGAATCGATTCGCGGTGACGATTCCGCTGGCGAGAGAAGATCGCCAATTTACAAAATAAAAAAATCACGTGTGTGTGGTGTTGAAAAGAAGCATATGGGTCTTTGAAAGATGGAAAGATGCCTTTTGACGGAGACGACGTCGACGACACGACTTTTGTAATTCGATTCGCTTTGTTCGAAGATCCAGGGGAAAGTATTTTGTACAGAATTTGAGGTGTTTTTCTGTTTTCGCAGCTGACCAATATTCAATAAGTTTTGAAGGCAATGGTGATGATGATGATGACGGGTTTCTTCTTAATCGAAAAACGACCGCAGATCTCGATGAAAACGAAAGGAGGTTATTGTGCAATAAGATCTGTTATTAATTGGCGTTCATTAGGTGTTTATTATTTAAAATAAGAAAACGAAACGCTTGAGAATTTAAATTTATTAATACGACAGATTTTAGATAAGCCAATTTCAATAACTCTTCATTTGAGCAACAATCAATTATTAATTGCATATTTATCAGATGACTCGTGCCGTAATTCATTTCGCAAATAAAAGGATGACTTTCAGATTTGCACGATTTATCGCTAAATGAAAATTTTGAGTGTGCCAAAGAAGACCCAGCCTTGACAAGGTCAGCTGGTTGTGTGAAATTTTAATTTATGCGCATTCGGTAACTGTTCACGCCGAATTAAATTTGAATAAATTTCAATTTAAAATGGAATTTACATCAATAACTGTCTATTTTTATCTTATAATTAATTTTATTTCGCGCTTTGTTTGTTTTTATTAACATATTTTTAAAAGATCCAAATAAATATTATATATTCTGATGATTTTGGGTCACTAAAGATATAAATATTTTAGGGAAGAAATTATGTTATGCCTTCTTCCCTAAAAATATATAGAATTTCTATAGTAACTCCTTTTTTTATAAAAAAAACAAGAACAATTAGCAAATCATTTTTTTAATTTGTTTTAAAATGTAGGTCATATGAAAGTGAAGATTTATGTACCCTTTAAAAGAGAATTCATTGACCTTTTCGGTCAAAATTTCAATAAACCATATGGTATAACACATTATAAAGAAAGAAATGATTAATGTGAATTTAATTCGGTACTATAATGGGAAAAGTGTTTATGATGAAATTTAAAGAACCCGTATTTTTGCTTCAGTAAGTTCCGAAAAAAATATATGTGTAAGCATAATTGTTCAATTATTAACAAAAAAAGGAATAATTGCTATGATATTATGATATAAAATATTAGATTATATTTTCATTTTTACTCAACAAAAAATGAAAATTGATTAAAAGCCCAAATTTTGATACATATTACAGAATTTTTGTTTTATTACATTTTGAGAAAACAAATCTCTTGAAAATAAAGCTACTCTTATTAATAAATAATTCCATATCGTATTATGTTCTCAGTTAAGATTTTGCATGTGAAATATTTTTTGTACAATTTTATTGAAAAATGTTTACATTTTAGTAGCCAATGCTTCCATTATAAGCTCCTTTATAAAAGTACAGTGTTTAATTATGCATTATTCAATACCCGCCGACAATTACAAATTGTAATTACAAAACTTATAATTTTTATCTTAGTACCTTAGAAGGAAGATATATTTTGACTTTTTCTTGTCACAGCAATAAAAGGGTCTATGATTTATAAATAAATTTAATTTATTCCACATTAAATGACAAAAAGTAAAGTTCTTCTAAAATATTGGTTTTGGCTTCTAAATATGGTACTCTATTTACACGAATCGTCGAAAAATTCAAACCGAAAGCTGCATTCGATTGACAACTTCTTCCATTAATTGTATGTGTTTAGGGCTTAATTAAGTACTTGTATGTTTTCTTATCCTTTACCAATTTTCGCGAAAAAAGCAAATAAATATGCCAATTATATTAAATTTTGTAAAAAAAAACTGGTAACTCGTAATTTTACTCATAACTCGTGTTTAATTATGGTCCATTTTTCCCACACGTTATTTAAATGACTATTATGAGTTTCTTCTTGTACTATATCAATTTACTTCACAATTTAAAAAAATGTTAATCATGTAATACCTATATTATTTCGTTTTTAGAATGATCCAACATTTTTAGATACACTACATTCCACTTGCTTTAGGACGCGGTTTTTATTTATAATTTAATTAATTACTAAACTTATACCAAATCAATTGTAAATATTTTTTGCAAGTATGAAGATGCACTCATTAGCCACCGTCTAAGCCATATAAGAAGAGTCTTTGTTAACCGCAGGTAATAAATAAGGCAACGACCTTAATTGTACGGGTTTTTCTAACAAACATTCCGTTTCACATGTTTAAGGGCGCAAGGTGGTTTTGTTTATTAGAGCCATAAAACCCCATTTTTTATATAGTTCATTATGTACATTAAAATTTAAAAAATAAATATTTTATATTCAGCGCTTTTTGGCTTGGGAAATCTGAATAGAAAAATAAGAAGGTGGATATTTCTACAACTTCTGAATGGAATTCAGTGGATAAGATTTAAATTTACGAACAATATGCATCTGTTAAACAATCTTTTTACATTAACATATTCTTTTCACACACTGATTACCTTTCATTTGGAATTTTTCTGTTCCATTTTTTGACTTAATTCAGAATTGTCGAAAAAATTATGAATAAAAAGTCTATCAAAATATTTTAGAAGCAGAATTAAATTTGTCCTAATTTTTATATTAAAGTGAGACGAAAAAATGAGAATGTCAAAAAAAGAGCTTAATGATTGAAATTAATTTCCGGCCGTCTTTTTCAGATGCTTATCTTTTATGATGATGCTAATTACCATGTCCTTATAATGCTATTAAGGGTTAGGCGCCCTTTTGGGCAAATTAAATTGCCCACAAAACCTCAATGTCTGCCATTAAAAAACGGGACAGCTTTAAGACGAGCCAGCAAATGAAGCCAGAGAAGATGGGGGGAACTTCCGCCCAAAAGTCGACGTCATTTTATTTGTATCCGCAAAGAAATTTATTTATGTACAATAATAAACATTGGGCGCTAATCAAAATGTGGAATCGTCGACAAAACGAAATTAAACAAATTTACACGTTGTTGCTCTCCCGTCCAATTAGCAAGGCTGCACAATTTTCGCTATTTTTTATGTATAGAAGAAGATAGAGGTAGATATTAGGTATTGAAATAAGTTTAAGCTAATATTAGCTTAGCAAGATTTTAAATTAAATATTATTGTTCATTTTATTTAGTAATAGTTATCTCAATAACGGTTTTTTAAAAACGATAATGTTATAATTGCACAATTTTATTAGAAATTTAAAGAAAAACCTAAAAAAATAAGCTTCTATTGAATATTATTTTTATTAAATTGAATCTTTAATACTCAATTTTTCAAGAAAACTAAATAAAACAAAACACTTTAAAAAAATGGTTTTAAAAATAAAAAAACATACAATTGCGAGAAAATTAATAGCCCAACTAGCACAATTTTAGTTTAACCTTTATTATAAATTATATTTTAAAAAAACTGGTATAGATTAGTGCCTGTGCTTATATGATCCGAAATCATCACAGAAATATAACTTAACACTGTAAGTTCATGAAAAATACTTATTTAAGACCAATAAGACCATGCCAGGCAGCTATTAATTTTCTCGCAATTGTATATAAACTATTGTCATTTTATTGGTTTATTTGCATAGCATAGTAGATTTAATTTCAAATTTTTACTTTCTATTACAAAAGGAAAATAAAAAGTCATAGTAATTTATATTTGCCAAATTTTATCTGTTATTTTCAATACAAATTTGGTTATGAACACAAAAAGAACTTTTTCTATACTTAAAAATCAAACTTGTAAACTTATTTAAGTTTTCACAAATAACTGAATGAAGTCAGGTATCTTTATTTAAATAAAATGTCTAAAATTACTATATTATTTTTCTAGGAAAGAATAACTCTTACCTTATTATTATTCAATTAAAAAAATCAAAAACGTAATAACTAAAAAAATACTGTATGTTATTTTAAAATTGAAAATTGTAATATCCAATAGACAAAAACTTCTGATATCACCCAATAGATAGGTGCTTAGAAATAAAAAAGGCGACCCACACAAGCAGTAAGAGGAAATTGTTGTCTTTCGCTCAATCAATTTGCGTAACACGATAATAATAAGAGAGATGAGATGATGGCACCTTTCCAGATACTACTTTGTCCATTCTCCTTCTTGGACACATCGCATAAAGCAATAAAAATAATAATCATAATGGCAAAGTGAGCAGGAGCCACAAGTAAAAGGTGCTCTTCAACGTGTTTTTAGTTCATTTCGGTTCAAGTATTTAACCACAAACAGCGAAACTGAAACCAATGGACAAAAACTGATCACGCTTGTAAAATAGGTACTTTTAAATTTTTAAATTAAATAATGAATCACTTATTAAGAAGACCTAATAATTTAATCTACTGTAAATTTTCAACAGATACTTAAAAACTAGGTCAATCAAATTAATTAGATTGATTTTTAAAATATATGGATATTCGAAACGATAGGGTAAAGCAATGGTTTTTTAAATGAAGATTTTAAAGATTTTTAAACAAATTAACATGTTAAAATTCTTGAAATCTTGTATAAAACCCGATCGATATATATTATCAAGCACACCTACTAAAAAAAGCTCATGATGATAAAATAACCCAACATCTGAAGTTAAAGTGTACTTTATAATTATACTTAGAACTATATACCTAATTAAAACGTTTGAATAATTAAATTAGGAATATTTTAATTTTAGTTTATGAAAATTATATTTTTTTTGTAAAAATAATTATTAAAAATCAACATTTAAGAATGGTATTATAAGTCAATTTAGTTGAAATCAAATTCTTATCCATTAGTGGGCGCTTAACATATAAAATATGTGAATAATATAACTATCCAGATGCACGAAAACGTTTAATTAGGTTAATGGTGGAGAGCCAAACGCCCCTGTAATTCACCCAAGCTCTCCCTGCCTATCAACATTTCAACTCTAACTAACTTATTGCTAACGATGTTTTATTTAATAATCTGATTCCATTCAGCACCACACACCAGTGCAGTATAGGTCTGTCTACTGTACATGATAGGTTCAATGTTTTTTTTATTAATTTTACAAAGAACGTTCGTGGAATATGTAACATACACCTCCTTATTAACGAGAGTAACTTAAGCGGGTTCAATGTTAGTATAAATTACTAGCTATTTACGGGCTACATCATAAAAACCTGTTGTGAGGGTGTTTTCTCCCAACATTGATAATCCTTTGTTGAAACTAGAATATAAATGATAAATTTCCAAGCAATCCTTAATTAAATTAAATTATTTTGTTTAAAAAATTTAAGAATACAGTATAACAACAAAATTGATTTAAATGATCTTAATTATATAGTATTTTTCATTGTAAAAATTTGACTATAATTTTAAAAGTCAACAAAATACTTTTTACAATAGCAATTAAAAATTCTACAGATTTTTTTCAACGTATATGAATTATATTTTTAAAAAATTAACACTTAGGATTATATACAATTTTTAGAAAAATATTAAATATCATTATGTAAAATGATCCCTTTCATATCCCCTATCAAACGGTACCAGCACCTGAACGGCGACTGCCCTTTGTGAACTTTTCATTGACGACTATGAAAATAAATGTACCGTTCCAATTGTGAATGAAATGAAATTTAATGGATTCTGGCTGGTGGCCTGAAGAGGAGAAGAAGACGGGGAAAAACTCGATTTCGTTTGGTAATTAAAAATGGGCCGGTTTGTTGACTTGTTTCTGATTCTTTCCCTTTCCGTCTTTCTCCTTCTTCTTATTCTTCATGTGATTTAAAGAGCTTTTACCCTGGATACGTTCCAGAACGTACGAAGAATGGGAATAATGTGAACTCGGTTGAAATGAAATCCGAAAGTGGTCTGAATATTGGTGTTGTTTTGGACTTTATTTAAAGGAAAGTCCCCCACTATGTCGTCACCGAGAGTCGTTCTGTTTCCTGGCCACTTCTTCAGGTGAATACTGCCCGCTAATTCTTCGGCTTTGACTGCAATTTTTTATCTTTTATTGCTATTTATTTTGTCTTACTGGAATCTCGATTTCACGTAATGAAAATCGTGAATTTATTGGATAAATTTCCAGTAATGACAGTGTATTCCTTATTGGACACAATGAAGAAGAAACATTAAAATGAAGATTCAGCTGACCCATTCCAAACTTCAATTTCTAATAGTGACTGGCTAGAAAATTATGCATACGGATTTTTCAGGGAACTTGTACTAGAATGTAATCTATAGTTGGTTTTTTTAAACCATATCATCATCACAATCATCTTAAAATTAGTAATTAGCAAAGATTAAAAAGTCATAACATGCATTTCACAAATGCAGACGTGAAAATTTACTTAACTATGATATTTTAAAAGTAACACTTCAATTATGTAACAATAAGGTGAACTAGTGCTTTTTAATTTTCTGCACAAAAGTTAAGTGTAGTTCATAAGTAAATTTCTAATGATAACATTATTGTTTAATCTTAAGACTATATTACATAAAATCCCCCAAACTGGCTTTAATTTAAGTATTATATTTATAAAGATTATTTAAGATATTAAATAAAATTTGGATAAATCATTTTGTGAAATACTTAGATGTTTAATGATAGTATTAGAAAGTATTATGTACCAAATTTCATCCTTTATTGTTTGTTACAGTTTTAATGTTTAATTTCAACAAGTTTGATAGAATTTTATATGACTTCATTCATTTGATTTGTATGAAAGTTATTGGACTTATATCCAAAGATTAATTTTTGTTTTAATATACATTATAATTTGATGTCTTCCATAGTATAATTATAAATACATAACTAATTTAATAAAATTCTGAAAAACTTTACTCCACAATTAATACCCAAATTTCAAATGAGCAAACCTTGAAATAGGTGAAACAGTTTCAGAATTTTCTAAACAGCCCATAGGCATCATCTCTTCCTATTAGCTGACCGGTCTTTGGAAGTCGTGTCTTCTTTCTCCTCCGTGTCAAGGCAGCCGCATCAGCATTAGCCTCGGAAGAGTCAGCCCAGTACAATAAAGTTCAATTGAAAAGTTTATCATTTACGATTTTTCTGGCTAATACCACTTCTCCTCTCCAATGCGAGCATTCCAGTCTCCAATACCATTGTCTTTGCACCATCATCATCAGCCTCCACCACCTCTGGTATTTTTCACTTGTCTCACAGACAGATTTTTCGGTTGTTTCTTTGGCCAGCAGCAGCAAAGTGAAGAAGAGGAAAATAAAGAGGAGGAGGAGGAGGCTGACTTTAGTGATGATGACTGTGAAAAGTGAGTGCTTTCTCTGTGTAGTGGTACCACGGGATTGTAATATAAATTGAACCATGAGCCCAGATTCTTCAGTCAACTAGTCGTATTGCTCCAGTTCAAAAGCCAATAGAGTTTTCTGGCTTTTTGTAGTTTGTTTTCGTTCTTTTTCCGTTTTCGGTGTTTACTTTTTTCGATTCCTTCAATTGAAAAATGAGAGCTTTCGTGTTGTTATCCTGTCTGGCTCTGGCCGCCGGCCGTCCAGAGGCCCCCGGTGGATATAACTATGCCCGTCCAGGCGGCAGCGGTGGACACGGAGGTGGAGGATTAATCGGCGGTGGAGGCTTCTCAGGAGGCCATGGCAGCTCTAGCTTCTCCTCAGGATCCGGTGGATCCTTCGGCGGTGGACATGGCGGCAGTGGTGGTGGATTCGGAGGTGTGTTTCGAAATAACTAAAATAACAAAATAGTCAAAAATAACCAAAAGTGAAGAAAAAACAGTGAAAGGATTAAAATGGATTACCAAAAGATATCTAACCAAATAGTGAGAAAAATTGTGACCAAGTGACAATTTCGTGAGGACTATATCTAAACTAACCCCTGGATAACGTCGGTGGCTTTCAAGGATTACATTATACAGCAAAATTATTTTTTGAAAAACTAACGAATATCAAAACATTAGTAACTAAATAAGAATATATATTGCAAGCATTTTACAGTAAAGTACAAAAAATATACCAATTTCAAACTTGCTTAACTATTCCATAAAAAAAGAATTTGAGGCTAGGGACTTAAAGCTTCTTCCTATAGTAGATCTTTCGATTTATGAGATTTGAAAATTGAAAAGCTAAAGTAATATTTGATTTTATTTCAAAATTTCCTTAAATTTCTAAAATTAAATCATTAGTTTTTTAAAGTAATTAAACACCGGTAAATACAATTCCTGGAAAGATTTTTCACAAAAAACCATTTAAACGCGAAATTTATTTAAACATTTAATTCAAACTTAAAACAAAAAATGAAACAGAGGCAGTTTTTTTACAATAAAATCAAAATTTAATAAGAACTTTTCGAAAGCCATCGAGATCATCTCCAACCTGTGAAACAGTGAAGTTTAGATGGTTTCACCAATTAAATTCGATTTAATTTTAGGCTCTGGCTTCGGAGGTGGATCAGGCTTCGGCGGAGGCTCAGGAGGTGGCTTCGGAGGTGGTTTCGGAGGCGGTTCCGGAGGTGGATTCGGCGGTGGTTCCGGCGGTGGATTTGGCGGTGGATTCGGTGGCTCCTCTGGTTTTGGAGGATCAACTGTAGTCCAGAAGCACATTTACGTGCACGTGCCACCTCCAGAGCAGGATGAGATCCGTGTGCAGCGCCCATTGCCCGTCGCCCAGGCTCAGAAACACTACAAGATCATCTTCATCAAGGCCCCATCTCCTCCCTCTTACCAGGCTCCAGTCATCCCAGTCCAGCCCCAGAACGAAGAAAAGACCCTTGTCTACGTGTTGGTCAAGAAGCCCGAAGAACAGCCCGATATTGTCATTCCTACAGCTGCCCCAACTCAGCCCAGCAAGCCCGAGGTTTACTTCATCAAGTACAAGACCCAGAAGGAGGCTGGCGGCATTGGTGGAGGAATTGGCGGAGGAATTGGCGGTGGAATTGGCGGAGGATTTGGCAGTGGAATCGGAGGTGGAATCGGTGGAGGACATGGTGGAGATATTGGTGGTGGACATGGAGGAGATATCGGAGGATCAGCCATTGGAGGAGACTTGGGAACTGGCCATGGAAGCACTGGACCTTCCTCCTCTTACGGAGTCCCCGGCAAAACTGGAGGACCTTATTAAACAAATGACAAAACGACAGGAACCAGTATTCAGAATTAGCTAGTCCAAATGACAATTGATTATCCATGATCAGCCCTTTGTATAAAATAGAATTTCAGCGGAAAGGGCCGATCATAAACTGCCAGAAGAGATTAACCAGAAGTGGATTCAACGAAAATTATTAAGAGAAATGACGATGAAGAAGGAGAAGAAGAAAACGAGTATAAAACACACACAAGAGACATCAACCTTTTGTAAATAGTAATTTCCTCTACTTTTTTATAATATGATATTACAACTGTGTAGCCATTAGGTAATTTTAATCTTATTTTATAATTACGAATTGATATTTTTTGTGTACCTTACTGTGTTTTTGCATTAAACGACGGTGACAAAATTACATGTAGCGCCTTTTTATTCAGTTTTGGTTTTTTCTCTTATACGAGTATTGCCATTGTTGTTGCGATTAAATTGGCCGAAAAAATTGTTGACCCAGAAAATGGTTTCCCTGGTTTTGGGAGGAAAGTGACAGGCAGAAATCGATCTGACAAGTTGACTAATTGACTCCAAGCCCACCCGGTTGAACATTATTGTCCACCTCTTCTCCCACTAAACCACTTTGCGATTTAACGCTAATAAATTTCTCTTTCTTTTCGCTCGCAAATATTCTTTGTTGTGAATATATCGAAAATATTTATTGGTGATCGCACTTGGAATGGCAATAATTGGGCGGCCAGTCAACACTCCAAAGAGTGCAAATTGACGAGATAAAAAGTGAGGGGGGAAGAGAAAGAGAGGTGGATCACTTTTCGCACAATGAATTGCCTTTTGGCGAATCTCAGCGCATGAAACTTTCTTCTGCTTCCGCGATTCACTCGCCAAAGAGGTAAAAAGTAAATGAAAAATTGCCACTTTTTTCACTTTTTGCATGTTCATCTTAAAATTTCAGTTAATTAATACCTTTTTATTTCGGGTGATGAAGTTTTTTTCTCTTTTTTTATTTTTATTACTATTGTATCATATCCATCTAAATCGCAAAGATGTCTTTCTCTCGGGTAATTTTTATTATTTTAATTTTATAATATGCATTTAAATCAAACAATAAAATTTCTGCACATTTTGAAATCGGTATTGTTTAGCTGCTCAATTTCTCAAAACCATCTTGACCAAGATTCCCAAAAACCATTTGAATGGTCATTGAGATTTGTTTTTCTGATATCAAAAGCGCGAATAAAAAATGTTTTCCACAATTGACGCATCTTTTTCAATTCAAACACTCTTCAGCTTTGCCAAAGCTGCTATTCAGCGGCGCTTTTCTCATGGCTCTCTCGAGATCATTTTATTTGGATTCGCGCTGACCCGGCGTCGTCGTTTTAATTCTGTAAATTAAATGTAAAGTGAAAGTAACAAAACAAGCCGAAATAACGGCAGTAATGGATGGCAACGATGACGGCGGACATTACCTGGGAAATAATAATGAAATCAACAGCGAAGACTGTTTCTATATTTAGTATTTGTAAGACTGGAAAGAAGGCGAAAACTGTTGAAGAAGACAAACGGAAAGAAGCAAGGAAAAGCGGAATCTTCTTCAATTGATACAGGTTTTCGGAAATTTCTGTTTTCACAAAACGCAGCCTCCCCCCCTTTCCTTCCGCCTCTTGCAACTCGCCTCTGCTAAATCGTTAGCGAAATCCAAGCATCAGTGTGACCTTTTCAATCTGTAAACCATTATTTTAAAGACTACTTGATTAAGTGGCATCGTCAATGCTATTTACCTAATTAATTGCTATTTTAATTGGCGCAACGTGTCGAAGAAATTGCCAGCATATCGACGAATTTCAGCCAGATTTTTGGAAGATTATTTACGAGACCTTTACTTTAAATGGCATCATTATAGGCATCTTTTTTACCCGATCTGAAGACCACCTCAGGTGAAGGAAACATTTCAAGACTGCAGAAGAGGAGAAATTTTACATTTACTCTTTAAATGAAACCAGAAATTCACTTTTAATTATGGTAGTAAATTTTTAAGGAAATTTAAATTGTTGTAATTCAAAAAATTTATTTAATTTCAACAAGGTTTTACAAATTCATTACTTTAGTTAGGAAGACCAAAAACAATTTTAAAATACTAAACTGTGTTATAAAAATTTGAGACTCTACATATAAATTTAGTAGGAAGCTTCTCATACAGATTTATTTTAATTTATTAATACAGGATAGAAAGCCATTCCATTTCTTCATACTTACCTTTTCAGTTATCATTTTATTATTAAAAATTTAATAAATAGTATATAATTCCCATATGTACCAATAAGTAAAAAAGAAAGAAAGTTTTATTCCATTTTTAATTTAATTCTGTTCTGCATACTTTTTGCAATTTTTCAATATTTTTTTATTGACTGTCTTATTAAAGCCGACCTATGCTATAATTTAATTTGTCAGTTATGCTCTAGTTATTTCTTGATTGAAGTATGAAGGTGAATCGCAAGCTGCCAATTCCAAGAAATACAATTGGAATAAATTCAAATCAATGAACCGATACATTACATCTTCACATGTTTCGTATTCTTATTGCATATATTTATGGTATAATTGTCGCTGTTGGTTCCTAACAATTTTGATTCTTTAATTTTAATATAAAGCATAAGAGACCGGGGTGGCGCAGTTGTTAAAGCATTGACACAGAATTCAACTTAATGGAAGGAAGTGGCCATCAATCGTCAACAATGAAAGAGTAGGATTGAACAGGCAAAGGGCCGGACTGGCCCATAAACCTATAGTGATAGCCTCAACTGTCGCACAACTAACATCGCCAATACTATTCGTTTGACCCAGACAGGTTTTAAAAGCTTTAATGGAGTGCATAGTATCGAAGAAATAAACCAAATCTTTCTAACACTCGTAATTTGCTGCTATTCAGTGAATGGATACAAATGAAAGTTTTAAAGGGATGTTCTTCTTCGTATCATACGTGCTCTGTTTTGATGGCAAAACCTGTCAATTAAATAAATAGGCTTTATCTATTATAGACTAATTTTTGTCTCAATTTCTATTGTTTGCACAATCATATTCAATAATTGAAATTATTGGTTCCATTTGGAAGCTAAAAGAATGTTTTTCAACATTTTCATTCAAACTTTAATACACCCCTTCATTTCTTTAGGAAATTCTTATGCAAAACACAATACGAGGTCACTTAATTTGGTGTGTACTTAAAATTTTATAACACAACTTCCAAATTACCTCAATAACTTTGGTTCATAATCAGGTGTAGTTGAATAAAGTGAATATAACTGGGACAAGTGTCTGGAATTTCCAACTTTGAGACGGTATAAAACTTTTCATAATAAATTTACGATCCGTCTTGGTGACTTCTTCTCGCTGAAACTCACCCAAAACGAAGCACATCTTCAACCACCTGTCTTCAAGTTTAATAATCCGTCGCCTTTTCGCCTGTCCAATCTTTTGTCACCGGGGTTGGTGATTGATGAGCTTTCATAATTTATCCCCACCATCGTCGCCACCACGCACTTTTCGAAGTGTTATTTCCTCACTTTGACTTTCTTTGCGCCCAGAAAATTGATTAATTTTAAGCCGATTTAATGATGGAAATAATTTAACAAACAAGCTGGGGACTTAAATGGTTGACGATGAAACTGACAAAGACAATTAGGAAGTGATGTCCACGTCGAGAGAGACAATCAATTGCAGACGACACGTAATTGGCATCTCGTGTATTTGCAGATTAATTGACTCGCGTTGTTCCGGCATTCCCCAAGAGACATCTTATATCATCTTCAGACAAATACGTATACAAGGGAAATACGAGAGAAAGATTATGCTAAAGTTAATTAGAAAAAGTTTGTTCCATGATTTCAGCGAGTTTTAATTAAAAATCGACATAAATTTGTAATCAGAAATGATTACAAAATACAGAAAATAGTTAATGATTCATTTTCATTAAAAATATATATTTTTGAAATTAAAAATTTTGCAATTTGATAGACGGCCAATGTACATATTGAGTATTGAGCTCTCATTAAAATTGAAGTATTGTTTTTTGAAATTGCATTGTCGTTTCTTTAAATTGCAATGTAAAAAGGTGTAGTAAAAATACAATTATAATATATGAACATTAAAAATAATGTTTGATATTTTTTTCTGCCTCTGTGGTTTAGCGGTTAGCACCCTAAACTGCCTCCACGAGGTCGTGGGATCAAATCCCGGACAGATATTTTTCTAGCGCGAAAAAGTTTCCATTTGTGTATATCAATAACATTGCGAAATAATATTCATAGCGAATTATAAATAAGTAATGGCGCAAAAAATATTAAAAATAACAAAATAAAAAATAAACTATTCCCAAGACATTCACGATGGAACTAGTAGTAGTAGTCTCAACCTCAACCAACAGGTATTAGACTTCACGTGAGTGTTTATTTTTCAGTGTATTAGTAGTCTGTTTATAGCACTTAGATCAGTTGTAAATTAATTTTATAACTTATATTCAATTCTAAACGAAACTATCAGTGCAGGGAGAAATCACCTTCACAACTTTTTCTTAGGTTTTCTAAAATCCAGACTAACTATATATATTAGTAACATTGAAGCTCTCCTCAAAAATGATTAGACCTATACTTAAAGTGCGATGCTGAATAGCGGGTCTAACTCTATTCTATCCTACTGTAACTGTTTACTAGGTAATAGACAAATTTTAGCTTCGTATTATTAGTAAACTAATTTATTAGCTTGTAATTAATAAATAGTATTTCAAATAGCAAATATCAATTTAAACTAACCGCACATACTATAACTAACATTAAAACTCTCCTTAACAGTGTTCAGATCTATACTGTTCTAGTGTGCGGTGCCGAATCATATCCCAACGCGCCGGTGATCGTTATCGTGTAGCGTTACAATGATCTTATTCATATATTTTTATTTGAGAATTAGGACCGGGGTGGCGCAGTCGTTAAAGCGTTGCTAGAAATCAACTCCAGAGGACTCCGGTTCGAGACCCGATCAGGCCGTAATTTTTTTTCCTTCGAAATTCATTACTCCTTTTCACAAAAAACATTATGTGATTAATATTTGCTTAAAATAAATTTGACAAAAAATAATACTTCGGCCTCGACCGTCGAACAAGCAGCATCGTCAATGATGTTCGTTCGACTAGACAAGTTTTCAAAGCTTGCACGGAATGTTAAAGAATCGAAGAGATCTTTCTATACTAGTAATTTGCTGTCATTTATTGAATGGATATAGATGAAAGTTATTAAATAGATGATCTTCTTCGTAGTATGTGTGTTCCGTTACAGTTACTAAAACCCGTCAATAAATAGGCTCTGTATGGAATCACTAATAAACAAGATATTCAATTGTCAATTGTGACAGATTGGCAAATGAATATATAGGGCATTTGATTATGTAAAACCAATTGGTTATACCTAAAAAGGTAACGGTTGTTGAGTCGTAGAAAAAGAAGGGCTATAGTCCCTGAGCGAGTTCTGCACCCAATCTAGCATTAAAAATAATGTCAAATATTATTTTTCGAATGTCATTCGAACAAAATAAAAAATGAATGACTGTTTTTATAACTGTGTGAAAGTATGAGATGAAATATTTATTATATTCAGTAAAACTAATAAATAGTGAACAATTTTTATAAATACTATAATTAAATCTTCTTCTTTTTCAGGTACGTAACCTCGAAGAACATTCTTAAGGGCTTCATAGCAGGTATTCTTTTTTAAACAAATTAAAAAATATGCCAATATAATCCTTATTACTATTAAATTATCAATTAAATACCTTGTCATTTATCCGGTTACTAATTGTTATCTAAAGTTATCTCAGAATTTATCAGGGTTTCTTTATAGAGATGTAAGCAATTTAAAGACTCCTGTCTTTTTCAATTAAGTATTTTGACTTTGTTGTTTTTAATATATCACAAATAATTAAATAACGAAAACAATTCCTTTGCAAAATTATGTTTTTCTGGTTTTATATTTTAAATTATATAAATAATGGTAGAAATTAGGAGAAGAAATTTAGGAATTTTCCATACTTATAAAAAGCTTTTTATAATTCAAGATACTGATCAAAAATTTTCCATTCAAATTATGGAAATCAAATTGATGATGATAAAAAATGTTTACGAATAAACAAGTTCTAAATAAATAATTTCATTGTTTGAAAAGAAATTAATAATATTTCTAATTTCAATATTTGAAAAGAAATTGTTAATATTTCTAATAATTACTTTTTAAATATTGAAATTATTTGTTATCGAATTTTGCAATTTTATTATAATATTATGTTTAAAATTACTTTTTTAATTTAATTAAATTTGTCTTCATACTCAGTCAAATGTGACTGATTGTGGTATTACCATAGAAATTTATTTTGATGATAATTTGTTCTTCCCAGAAAATCCATTTATTTTATTATAAAACGTTCAGTCGTCGTAATTTACCTTGTACCTTGAAACTATAAATAGAATTGTTCTACCTAAATGATCTGGGAATCCTCTTAGCGGTCGGTGAAACCCTTTTTTAATAATCCTATAAGCTTTTTAAAAATATAATTTGTATGGATTCTGTTGACGATTTTGGGTATAAAAATCATTGAGTATAATATTAAAATTTATTAATTTAATGAAATATGTATGCTTTTGTCTTATATGCTCTAAAAACATGAGCATGTAGACCAAGTTTTACATTGAATACGTATCAGAATCTTTTAAAGCAGTTTTTTTTTATATATTTCTGAAAAAACTTAAGTGCTATTTACTATTTCAGTACAAAACTTTAACTAGAGGTCATTGATCAATAAAGCAAGAAATTCACTTTCAATTTCACGGTCAGCTAATGTTTATTTTTAGACGCGTCATCAAAGGTGTTATGAGAGCGAAAGAAATGTGGATTAATTGCGACATGGTGTTACATATTATTCCGTCCAGTAGCCGGCTAATCGGAAAAGAGAGGCGACAACAGAGGAACGGAAAACTAATCACCAGAGCAAATGCTATTGACACTCCGTTTCAACTGGATAGATACAGTAACTTCAATTTAAGAAATTGATTGAATTATACGTACTTTTGCTTCAAAAGTAATATATTTCAATTTGGTTGATGTTAAGCCAACACCATGATCGGGATCAATTTTAACCAAAATTAACTCTTTATAAACATTAACAAATTTTAAAATTTAAACTGGTTTTAAAACAAGAACTTTATAGAATAAATCACATATATTATTTCCTAAAAAGAAAACAATTTTTTAAAACAAATGATAACGTGGTTTAAGGCTTAACTAATGTTTCACAACATATCAGTATTTACATTTTTTTAGTCCTAAAACTTTAATAAATGTTTTTTTATTAATTCAAACTTATAACAATTTCATATTAGTGTTAAAATACATTGCAATCTAATTCAAAAGTAAACGTTTGTTATTAAATAAATAATATTATTTAAATTAAGTTTTACTACTTATTAACTCGTATTTAATAGTTATTTATTCAACTTGGTCTATAACGCAGTATTTAACACTAGGTTCTTTAAAGTCAAGAGCGTAGCGAGTGTTTTAAAAAATATACGTGTGCTTCGACTAAAACACGGTCGATGAGCATTATTATGTATACGAGCATTCTTTACAAAATTTTAAACGTTTTTAATATATTAACACAAAAATCTTAAAAAGTCCCTGAATTTTTGTTGAAATATATACCTGTCTCTTCCACATCAACAAATTTTCTATACCTGCCTTTGTTTTAAAAACCACAATAGTGTTCTTCAATTGTTTAAATTTTAATTCAACTTGACACATTAAGCTTTATTTTATGAGAAGTTTAAGTTGTGTTCATATATAAAAGTTTTTAATTCAATCAAAAACAAAACCATTTAAAACGTTCTGGAAAATACCAGTATTAAAAAAGTTATTTTTATTTGAGAAAAGTAATTTTATTATTGAAATTACTGCCTTAATTCACTTAAAACAAAGTGTATTTATAGTAAAAACAAGACGAAAGGGAAAATGAAGCAACAGAAGAGGAAAAGTTCAATGCTTCAATGTCACGGATAATCGGAATCGGTAACGAACGGCAGCAAGCGGCGAAAAGTAAAAAAAAAAAACAGAAGCGGAGACACACTGCCCGACAAGATAATAAGACTGGAAGTGCTCCTACAGTGTCGACGAACTACATAAACATGGAAATATGTAACACGTCGCGATTTAAACTTACCTTTCTTTTCTCACCAAAGAAAACTGAGGAAAAAATCCACATTTCGCTCTGGTTTTTCAAGTTAATGCCAATAACAGTGTGTAACACTTTTACCCCAACACACAATTTATGCAAACATTTTGCAAAGGACTATTACATTGTAAGATAAAATGACTTTATTTATTGACTGGATTATGGAAATGAAATCCAACGGAGATGATCTAAAAATATTCTTATCAGAAAATTTCCCTCAATTTTATTCCATTGGCAACTTTCAATAATCATCTTTCTCTCGAAGCCCATAGGCACAATTGCCAATATTCTGTTGGGTTCCAATATTCTTTATTTATGAATAGGAGCTTTTCAATGTCGGAAGCGTGACTGAACCTTCTCCTTTTTTAGACATCCACTTCTGTCGCCTACAGATATTCTAAAATTGAGATATTGAAAAATAACAATAACCAATTTCATTACTTTAATAACACGTCCAGAATTTCAAGTAGTATCAACATTTTCTTTACTTTTTATATTATTGCATATAATTTATATAATAATTATTATTGAGGCGAGAGTAGTTAGGTCTCTAATGATTATTGTAGGTTGGGGGCAGAAACCACTCTGGGATTATAGCCCTAATTATCTTATATATAAAATTTTCTTGTCACAGTGTTTGAGGCATTCGTTCTCCGAATCTACTGTACCGATTTTAATAAAATTTTGTGAGCATCTTATACAGGCAAAAAGTCAACATTGATATTTTACACCCCTAAATAATAACGGTAAAACACCTATAGTTTTTTTTATATTTTTTGGATTATATTATGATTAAGCAATATAGAGTACATATTTTAAAAAAATCATTCCCATACGTGTTAAGGGTGTTGAGCTACCTCTAACAAAACTATTTTAAACAATGAAACGTTTAAAGAAGAATATTTTGTAAGCATATGGGGTTGACCGGGTTAAATGTCAAGTTAGTAATATATTATAATTTTAATTGTAAAGGCTGATCTACCCCTAACAAATTATTTTGCACCAATTCAATTTATGAAGCCGAACTCCTACGAAACGTTTTAATTGTTTTTAATTAAATTTTGTATGCACGTGGGGAAAGTTGTGTTTATTTTTATACCCCTTAATGTCAAGGGTGAGTCACCCCTAATATTTTTTTAGTTTTTTTTAAAGAGCCTTTTCTGATTTGTTAATGATTAAGCATTAAAAATACAAATACAAAAAGTCTTCTTCTAAAAGAAGTTCTAATTTTTTATCCTTAAATTAAATATTTAAGGGTAGTACACCCCTAAATTCTTTAATATTTTGTTTTCAATTTAATTGTGATTAGGTTTAGAAAATACACATGCAGAAAAGCACACTTCTACATGTTAACAAAAAAGCTACTCTTAATCAAATTCTTTTAACAAAGTGAGAAGTATTCTTCAAAAAAGAACTTTTCGATTTAATATAAAACAGTAAAGGAATTTTCTAAAAATTCATTATGAATAGCCATTGAAAGCAAATGGTACTTGAAGTAAAAATCACATCTAAGATACCCTTAATCAAATTCTTTTAAGCAATTGGGTGTATTCGGTTAAACATACATTAATGAAAATTTGTGAGCAGTAGGAGGAGGCCGGTTAAAATTTATTGTCATATTTTCAAGTTTTCAAAAATCAGTCTTTTGATTCGTTCACAAGAAGTGGTCGTTTTGTAGAAAAAAACGGATTAATCGTGATCTTCTCTTCTAAATATTGAATATTGCTTTTCCCATGGACAACTATACATGGCATGTAGTCGTGAAGGGCAAATTAAAGTGTCGTTATATCAATTTTAAGCAAAAAATGCATTAAAGTGTTTTATAGACCCGCAATTAGGCACCGCACACTAGGGCAGAAGAGATCTAGTCAATGTTTGGGAGAGTTTTAATGTTAGTTATATGTACGGTTAATTTAAATTTCGTGCTATACAGTAGATCTCTTTTACTAAATTAAAATGAAAAAATTCAATTATTATTAATTTCTTGCCAGTAAAAACTAGTGCCAATTTTCAGTGAAAAAATATTACGAAACTGAAATCATTGAAAAGTGTTAAAGTAGATTTTAAACTTTGATTGTTAATTAAAAACACAATTCTGTTTTTCTGTTCAAAAATTCGTCACAAAAATTAGTTGTGTAAAAAAACCTAAATTAATTTTAAAATAAATTGCTTGATTGATTTGTCATACTTGGTAAGATATTGCATAAATTCGTATGTCTGCAAAAACATACAGTAACTAGTTATTACTTCAATTTGACATGGTTTTTAGAAATTTGGAACAAATAAAAAAAATTTTACATAATATATTAATTTACTTTTATTTGAGTATTTTTTGTAACTTCCTAATTGAATTAGGAGTAGCAAACCCATGGTTCCATTTTAGTGTTCTTACTACAAAATGGCAAATAAATTTTGCAAAAAATCACTGCATTACTATGATTTGAACACATGATTCCAGCTTTGTGTAGTAGTTCAATCTACTACGCCATTCCAGCCACAACTACAATATCAATATTAAAAATCTTAAATTCTTAAAATTATTAAACACTTTGCGTAAAAGTCCCATGGTGTTATTTCTGAAAATAAGACAAGGACAGGCCTTTCGTCAATTGAATTAGACTGTGGAAATGGTGTCTTGTCACGAACTTGGTCTAATTGATCAAAATTTTTTGTTTTGTTTTAATTAATTTAGCCAAGGTAATAAGGACAGACAGAAATAGACACCAATCATTCAATGTTATGTTTTCAATTTTCATATTTAACGCTTGATGACTAAATTACATGAAATTTAATTTCCGCGATCTATTTCTTGCAAAAACTATTAATGTATATATTCCTTAATAAATATGATTTCCAGGTAGCAAGAAGATTTAAATGATCATGAACGATTGTGTCATTATCTATGAAATTTTGCGTTGTTATCCTATTGATAATAAAATTACATTTTGTGTTAAATGTGTTATATTGTGTATATTTTAAATAGTTATCATTTAAGTTAAATAAATTTTATATATACTTTAAACTAATTCAATTTTCCTAAAGTAGAAACGAGTTTGTGTAATTAAAACCTGATTTACATTTTTCTCATAACATGTTAAACAAATTTATATAAAAAGTGAACGTTTCAAAATCCATATTAATTATTTATACAACCAGATCGATAAAATGAAATATTATTTAACAATGGGGTTCTTCGAAGTCATAATCGTAGCGAGTGTTTTAAAGAACCCGAGTATTTAAGAAATCGTATCGACTGTGTTTTATACAAAATTTTATGTATTTTTGAATAAATTTACACACAAATCTTAATCATTAAATTTAGTTTCCCTTTCACGCACTTTCGGACACTGGAGTCCAAGGAAACGAAATAGCTGACAAACCGGCCAAACAAGGCGCAGCGACACCTTTTGAGGGACCAGAACCAGGAATGGGAATAACCTACTCATTCTTGAAGCGTCACCTCAAAAACATTGTGATAGAAGAAACAAACAAACATTGGATCAACCTACCAAAACTCAGAGTGTCAAAACTACTTCTACGAATGCAGGATCAAGACAGACAAACTTTTTGCCGTAAGCTAAG
>JXOV01024232.1:0-12418 GCA_001014945.1 Clogmia albipunctata
AACTATTAAATGAAATAAATAAATAAATAAAATAAATAAAAATAAAAATAAAATATTAGAAGTATGTGATTGGAAGGAAGTGGCCATGAAACGACGACAATAGAAGAGAATTAATATACAAGCAAAGGGCACATAACCTATAGTGATAGTTAATTCTAATTCAGGAAATGATATATTGAAAATAGAAACCAATTTTTGTATTTTAATAAAACTATAAATTGATGCTCATGAGTAATCTAATACTTATATTTAGTAAGTAAAACGAGAAGAAAAAATTTGCTTCGTGTTAATACAAGTAAAAAGTTATTACACAATTTTTAATAACTTTTTTTTAACAAACTTGTTCCTGATTCATAATTAAATGTTTAATTATAAAATCATTTTTTGTGGTTTAAATCTTATATAATATGCATTATATCTTTAAATTTAAATACTAGGGTTATGGATGTTTTTTTAAAATAGTGTAAATTATAGTTTTTTTACTGAAAAACTTTATAAAGTTAAAATTTATTCCGGAAAAAACCTTATATGGAAGTTTATTAACCATTAGAAGGATATACTTACATATTTTCATGTAATAATTTCGTGATTTGTGGTTCTTTAGCTCGTTTTCAATTTGCCGGATCGCCTTTTGCAGCATCATTCGATTGTTGAGTTCTATGGAGCACGTTCCTTGTCGAAATAATACTTTCAGAATGTTCTCCTTTGGATAGGCGGGCACTGCCAGTTCACAGTCATCGTGTGCTTCCTGGAACAGAATGGTCACAATGTTAATAACACAGATTCACCTCGAATTGGACAACATGGCAAAAGAGAGGAAGAAAAGAGATAAAATTTCCCGGTTACCTGAAATAAATTCAGCGCCATTAACGCCACAGCGCGGTTAGCATGGGCCAGGGATAGCTCTAGACTGTCCTTAGGGGCTAAATAGATGGCCTTTGTGTAAAATTCGATAGCTGCCCTCAATTTGGGCGGTTTACTTTTGTAAAGAACATTGCCGGTCTCTCTGAAATTCTTGCTCTGCTGTTCGTCACGTTTGTTGTTATTCTGGAGCGAGTCAAGCCACCGGGAAAACAGTTGTCTATGGCAAATGATAATAAGGAACCTTATTAACCGGTATGGAGCAGAATAATTAAGCAAATACTGACCGAACGACTAAATTATAAAGTTGCTGTACGGTGGAAATTTCATTTTGGTATAGAAGCAATTCCCGCTTTAAAATATCCTTCTTGTTGGTGAACAAAGTGAGGAATATATCCCACTTATTCTTCTCCGACATTTATAGTCCAAATTATGCGTTCCTCGCAGAAATATCGCCAAAAATTACAAAAAAGAATGATAACAACTTGTCTAAATAACAAGACCTATTAATAACGTCGGCTGTCATTAAACTTCAAAATTTCCGGTAAAATTACCGTTTTGACATTTGGATGGTTTTTATATTTAAGCTGTCAAAAAAGTAACGGTTTTTTCAGTTTTGAATATAAAAAATTAGGAAACAAAATGTGTTTTTGCATTTAAACCCCGAACTAACAATCTGTAATAAAAATATAATCATCTTATTAAAGAGTTTATGCATTTCTGTTGCTTAAAATTGATATTAAGAGACACTCAAATTTGTCGTTATTATAGCACAAGTGCTTTAAAAAATTCTTTAAATCACTTGTGCTATAAAAATGTCATTGACAGAACAAATATTATTGTAAAAATATCAATTTTATGTAACAAAAAAGCATAAAATAAATACATTCTCTTTATAAAGGATTCAAACTTAATTTCTTATAATAGAGAAAACCCCTATTTCAAGCTATTCCGGGGGAACCATTCCAGTGAAGGGTCCTCGATCACCTGATTCAGACGAATTCAACGAGAAAAATAAAACAAGTTGCATTTGATGAATATATTTTATTAACAGGTTATTTTACTGCACATTGGTTGCATGATTTGAGTTATTTCATTTTATTATTGTACAATCAATGCTTCGAGAATATATATTTGTTTAAATCTGCATTCCTTTTTTGGATAAATGTACTTTGGTCTTGAGAAGAGCTAACGGCTGATTTTGGCTTAATTTTTATATCCATTACCAGATACTGCATTCCTTTTTATCTTTTTATTATAAAGAATTTTTCACTAACATGAATTTTTTTCGTTTCGAAAATATAGATAATTTTTTTATGGTTTGTACTTAACATATTTTGTGGGAAAGCACTTTATATCTTGAGAGTTCATAATCATTGGTTGTAAATACTACTGTCTGTGTCGAATCGTTTGAGAAAATAAATTACAAATATAAATGAACCTAATATATTTTGAATAAAAGAATACAAATTGAGTACACTTTAATAAATCGCATTTAGAAATAGCTAATTTATCACATTGGAAATTTTCTAAATGTTTTCTTTTTGCTACCGAAAATTTAGCCAGGCTTATTATAATATATATTCTAAAAACGTGTTTTAAATTAGAAAATGAGTAATAAAACCTGTTATAGTTCGGGATTTTTCTTATGTACATGTAGTTGCTTCGTGTCTTTGGGCAAAAGACAATTCATGTTCATCAGACAATTCACTTCAGACAATAATTAACAATGCTCTGATTCATTTAGCTTGCTTTTTCTTCATTACTTTTTCTCTTTATAAAATAGAACTATAAATTTAGTTTAACATTTGGAGGGAATTAACAAAATTGTTCAACAAAAAAGAAGAGATTATATTACTGAATCCACGACGTCGGAGCCCACAGGCATTCCGTCTCCAATTTCTGGGTGGTCAGGATTAGCTTTTCAAGCGCCTCCGCCAAGTCCCCGTTCTCAATTTCCTCGTCAAAGAAATGCCCATACAAGAAATTGATCTTCTCCGCCGATTTACACAAATCCTGAAGTTCTTCATCCTGAAAAATTGTTTTTTTTTTATTAATAATGAAAATTCAATTACTAACATTTATTTACCGTAAATCCCCTTGAATTGTTTTCATCAAATGTCGATTTGGCATGAAAGGAATCTCGAGTCTCACGCAATTGCTCAAAGGATGGTGGCTTAATATGAATTATATAGGGTTTCAGTTGTGCCGTTCTTAAAGCTTTGATTGCTTGATAATGTGGATTAAAGATGCATACACATCCCGCATTTACAATGCTGCGAACACTTTCGGCTGATGTACCATACAGGTGCCCCTTGTACTCGCCTAAAATAATTAATATAAAACATAAATATGTATTAAATATAATGATTTTAAATACACGAATAAGTAAAGCCTTCATACTATTTAAAGTCTTCAAAATTTATAAACACTAACAAGTATATGTAGGAATTGTCGAAAATCATCAATTGTATGTTACGACGAGTCCAGGGTGTTCGGCTGGTCGGAGATTACGACAAATCCGGGTTTTCGAGTTGCGGACAGGTCGAAATATAAGAATCTGTAAATTCTAGAATATTGGTTGATAAAGGATCAGAAGATCGATGATCGACTGACTTTGAGATGAAAGCCAAAAGCCATGGGAATGACGACTGATTTGGTAGACGTGACTATCAGCTCAATTTCTTCGGGGGATTTGGCAATCAAGCTGATAAGAGCGGATCGGAGGGCGTTCCAGTGAATTATTTGTGAGTGGAAAAGGTAAATTCAAGGTATAAACTGAATTACAATTTATTACTTAATTATTTGGAAAATTACAACTGTTTAGTAGAAGGGATTCGATTATACGTGACCGAATTTAACAATAAGAATTCGGGGTCTCATAGGAGGATTCCTTATTTAACAGGCAATTTCGCATTGACAATTTTAGGAGACGGGATATCGAATTATATGGAAAAATAGTGTGGCAGTTTTTTGTGTGTGGAGAAGAATTACATTAATCGATCGAGTTGATCTGATCCCAGGCTGGCCGTCGACGTTGAATGTAATTCGAAGAGGAATGTAATTCGCCGACGAATGTGTTCATTCATGAATGGTAGGTTCCCCAGTGAATATGGTTCCAGTCGTAACGCAATATTGTATTCTGGAAGGCAAAGTGGGCGGTGTCAGGTTGCTCGTAGTTTGTTGAATGCTTTGGGTTGACAACAATTGAAGCTCCGAATAGATGATCAGGCAAATAGTTGAATGGCCTATTGGAGTTATGTGATTCATGTGGTGATAACTGCATCGGAAACGATGTTGAGTCGTCTCCGAGAACTGGCTTGAGTGCAGTTGACGTTGACACAAATAGAATTTGATGATCCAGCATAGAGTGTACCAAATGTGGTTTTTGATCACGTGGGTCTAGGAGTTGAAGATTTTGCAATTTGCTTTTCTTATCGATGTTCGCTGTTCGCTGGGCATTGCCTTTGTCTTTTCGCATCGCAACATGATTTGCTTTGTTTTACGGATTAATCCAGCTGTTGACGAGACTCTGCTCGTAACATGTAATTGCTTGACAGACAGGTTTTCAAAACATTGATGGGTCGCAAGGATATACAGAAAATAACTGGATTTTTATGTTAATCTGAAAACGTGTCATTAGGTGTCATATGGTGGACGGCCATACGTCCATCCACGTAATTTGCCCTAGCTCTCCATGCCTAATACCATTTCTGATCCTAACTAACATATTGCTATCAATTAAATTCTTTTAATGATTTGAGGAGTGTTTGGATGAGAAAGGATAGATGTTATCAGACCCGCTATACAGCACCGCACACTATGGCAGTATATAATATATATTACCATATCATAACAAAAACAACCAAAATGTTTACCCATAAGTTCAACATTATTTAATTTTGATTTAAACACTTTAACACGCTGTTTGAGACAAATATCTCAGTTAATGGTATTTACTCACCATGCTCAATAAATTTCCCGGCTTGAATATCTTGTTCCATTCTGGTTCTATCAATAAATATGTATTCTCGGCCTGGCACTTCACCATTTTTCGGCGGGCGAGTTGTATCTGAAATAGACAATAATATAAGTGTAAAGAAATTAATAATGCATATGAGATAAAAAAAAGCATCATCCTCGTAAACAAATCAAAACTGATAATTTATGCGTATTTTAAGTTATTTTTTAAATCTTTATTTACTAAAAATTAATCTGGAAATATTAGATTAGAACTATACTATAGTAGAATCCCACTTATCCGAGCCCCTATTACGGACGGATAGAGTCGTTTCCGTACATGCAAGAAATTGTCTCAGACCCTCAATCACTAATAATTGTTATTTAAACAACAAGGTCGATAAGATTATGCATTATTAAACACAAGGGTTGTTTAAGCCACGTTCGTAGCGAGTGCCTTAAAGAAGGCCCGAGTGTTTAATACTGCTTATCGACCGTGTTTTATACAAAATTTTATGCATTTTTTAAATAAATTTACACAAAAATAAAAAAAATAATCGTTTTATTAAAAAGTTGGTTAAGCGGCTCCAAATTAAAAAATTTGAAATATTTTTCATCCCTTTCTTACTCAAGGCCGCAAGGCGTAGTTCGAAAATTTCCGATAGGTGATTTATTTTGAAAAAAAATCGTTAATACTGGCAAATCACAGGTAAGCCACGCCCATCGAAACAGACGACCATATAAATTTGGTGGATTTTTTCACGGAGGTCACACTTTAATAATAGAAAAAAGGACTAGTGCTTTAAAGAACAAATTTGAGTGTCATAATATCAATTTTAAGCAACAAAAATGCATAAAACACATTACAATGCTGAGTATTTCTTTTATGTTCTTTCTTAATATTTTCAATTTGTGGTTATATTCAATAGTTTTCGATTATCCAAGGTACCTCATCTCTCGATTACCTCTGATAAGCGGGATTCTACTGTACATATAACATACATTTAGATAAGTATTAATTAATAGGAAAAAATGATTCCATAAACATTGTGTGTAATTTATTGACTTATTCCTTTTAAATCCTTAAATACGCTAACAGAAAGTCATTTAGTACATCGTAAAAGAGAAGAAAACTTAAATAACCATTAAATGTCCCATAAAATACAAAGTTATCATTAATGGCCGCAACTATTTTGACATTTCTTTTGTATAAATTCTTAGTAGAAGTATACTTTACTATTAAAAGCTCCTAAAATCGATTAATTAATCTCTTCAAACACAAATTCCCTTACAAAAATTTTATAAAATACTCACAAGGAACGGGACTTCGATACTTTTCGGGATCCCTGGCGACCAGGCGACGCTTCAATTCATTCCGTCCGACTCCGGGAGCACCAATCAGAATTATGGGCCGATGAACGCCCGGTCTCGGGTACAATTTGGCGACCTCCTCATAAGTGGCGATCATCTCCCGATCAAAGTCGTCCGTCTCTGCGAGGTCGTACATAATCTTTTTAGTTTTGGGTCGACACGTAGTGCCAACAATTGGGGAACCGGGGGGCGTGGAACATATTGATGCACAAGAGCCTTCTTTACATGAGGTTAGCGATATGAAAAGCGAAAAAGTGGACAAATATGATGATGGATTGTGGTTAATTACATTTTGTTAATGACTGTTGGACACACACACAATTTAGGTCTAATTTGGTTAATTAATAAATTAGGAGAAAAAATATAATTGATATAATGTTAATTGCTACTTATAACGAAGGGAAAAAATTAAAAACGTTTTTCATTTAAAATCATTTAAATATGTTTTTTTCTTCAATCCAAGGCTAATAGTTTTCGTATATTTACGAACAATAAAGATATTTAATAAGTGCAATATTTCAATATTAAAATATATACGTGGGTGGTCTGGAAAATGATTAGTCTTACTGCCGTTTGGTGCTACTATCGCTACTGTCTAAATTTCATATAAATTGGTCAATTACTCGTAGTATCATTTTTAATTGCATGCCAATCTTCTGACAAATTTAGGCAAAATTTTGAAGGAACAATATCGTTTGGCGCTTAGAATCTTGATTCTGAAAAGCAAATCACGGAGAAAAGTCAAAGAATTCTTGGATTCTATTAACAGAGACACTTGTCTTTCAATTTTGATCATTAGAATAGGTTTATCAAGTTCCATTATGGTTTCACGTCGGTTTTTGTTAAGCCACAGCCAGGAGTTCTGAAAATGGCTTCCATGGAGGATAAAGTGAAAAATCCTGTTAGCAAGCCTGAAATTGAAAGTGTTGTAGATAACTGAGATAATAGACATCTAAAATATTGTAAAACCTTTTCCGGCACGAATATTCGGAAAAAAATTGAAATTGTTTGGAAACCATGAGTACGCTGATAATAAAGTGATGATATAAAGTGCATGAACAGTCGAATAATCTACTGCATCCGGTTAATGTGTTCCTAAGCAGGAAAATACTACCCAATCGCTCAATAACAAATGTGGATACAATTTACGATTCATGGTCGAAATCGATTCCATGAAATATGCAAAAAGGATATTAGTGCTTTACTCTTTGACCCTATTCAATTACTATCTGCTTACATAATAAAAAAAAGTCATACATTTGATTGAAATGGGAATCGAATTGAGAGCTTATTGCTACCAAATAAGCATATTTTGCAGATCTTTAAAAAAATATTTTTATGAGTTAAAAACTTAAAGAAACGTGTAACTAAGTAAATTGAGCTTCGCTAAAAAAATAAATCATCGCTTTTCCATAAAATGCTGTTTTTCTATGATAGGCTGATTATTTCTCAGACCACCCACGTATCTAGTATAACAAGTAAAACCATATAACCACAAAATTCTAAAAGAAATTATTGTTTTTTTTAAATATAAATTATTCTTGAAAAACTAAAAATACATTTTACGATATTTAATGCCTTGAATAATTGATTAAATAATTTAGTCACCAAGTAAATTGGACATAAGGCACTCCTTATATGTTATTCATAGTTCTAGGAAACGCTCTAAAATTTTGATGCGTACTACTCATTTTTATACGACTAAAGGGACTTATTAATAATTTAAAAATATGCCAAAGTCATAAGCTATTTAAAGCCTCTTAAAAGTTCTAAATTTAAAATTTTACTATATACCCAGAATTGAGGCTTACGTTTTTATAACTCAGGTCAATTAATTATAGCATTTCCAAGCAACTGTTTCCACGATAAATTAAATTAAGTTGTTTTCCATTCTAATTAAGAATAACGTATAAATATTTTGTTATAATTAAATTAAATTGTGAAAGCGTGTTTAGAAAAATACAAAACAAAATTCCTTAAGTACAAAAATAAAATGATTTTGAAAATTCTCCAAAAACTTAAAAGAATTAATCTTCTTTTAAATCATGTTAGGAACATGGGGAATTAACGTCAAAGTGTTAACTTTTCATTGATCATATGTTTTCAGTGTTTTTATGATTAACTCACCAATTATTAAAAATTAAAAAACAAAAACTGTCGAAGTTATCATTAAAAATGTGAATGATAAATGTTTTTAAGAAAATGTAAATGATAATATTAATTTAAAAAATGGCAAAATGTTTCTCCATTTCATGACTGTGTTAAATAACTTGGAAATTCAAAT
Organism: Clogmia albipunctata; assembly: GCA_001014945.1. NCBI lineage: Eukaryota > Metazoa > Arthropoda > Insecta > Diptera > Psychodidae > Clogmia > Clogmia albipunctata. The sequence continues at coordinate 8,477 of JXOV01024232.1, forward strand.
ATGAGTTCTAAACTCCACTTGTAATAACTCACTTTTCCCCTCATTAGCCGGATCCAGTTGCTTGCGCTCATGAATAATCCGCCGCTCTTGAAGCGCCCTGCTCGGGATTAGTCCCGCTCTAGCGGTTCGTTCACACTCCTTCCGCGCCTGCCACCAGTAAGCGTCGTCCTGGGACACAATGTGCAAAATGTCGCCTCGCCGAAATCCCAGTCCAGCCTCTTTGCACGGTATATAATTGTCATTCTCCGGCTCATAATCGAAATGAGCTCGCACCCGCACTTTGCTCTCCCGTTGGCCTATTTTGTCGTCCGAGGGGATGATTTTGAATGTGATTGTGCCCTCAGAGTTTTGCTACAATCAATTATTCAATTAAATTGGAATTTTGTTCAAGTTATTAAAACAAATTTATTGAAAAATCTGCACATTTTAGTAGCTAATGTTTTCTCTAAAAAGTGGTTCATATTTAAACACTGTTGGATTATACATTTTTATACCGATACAAAGTCTGGCTCTATTTCCGAGAAATAACAAAAAAAATTGAAATCGAAAGATCTATTCGATTGACAGCTTCTTTCTTTAATTGTCTGTGTTTAGAGTCTAAACACTGTTCCATAATTTAGAATAGTGTTTTCTTATTCTTTACCCCATAATTCGTGAATAAAAAGAAAATAAGCGTATTTTTATACAATTTTGTACAAAACTGTTTGGAAAAACACACTAATTAAACACTCCTATCTTTTAGAAAACTCATTTCAATTCTTTTTTAGAATTTTGCTCGTGTTAAATTATGGTCAATTTCCCATACATTGTTTAAGTAATTAATCAATTAGGAGAACAAGTTTTACCAGTATTTGTAGAACATCGCCCGGAGTTTTGCCTTCCACATTTATCCCGTTCACCTCAATGACTTCGTCCCCAACGTGAATCAATCCTGACCTAGTTTACAAATCATTATTGTACTTTTACACTCTATTGGGCAATCAATTTCCATTCTATTACCGATCAGCTGCTCCTCCATGCATTATTCTGGCAATGACAATTTTTCCAGTTTCTTCATCAGTTTTTATTGTGGCACCCTGTAATTATAACAAAATCGTTATTTGTTATTCAATTGAATCCTTTTATAACATAATTGCCTAACCTATCTAAAAGTACACGTATGTAATTGAATTCTATCAAAAACAAAGATAATATAATTTATTGTAAAGATTAGGGATAAGGAAAATATAATAATAAAACAATGATAAAATTTGAATAATTTCAATAAACAGTCAAATACCTTTTTATTAAAGCATCGTCATAAAGAAGAAACAAGGCCCAATTTCATACAAATCAGTCAAAACCCCATCTTTTCGTCAATTATTTTTAAATGTGTTTGTGACTGAAAATTTCATACAAATTTCATAAACCAATTTAAAATCAATCTTAGTAACCAACTGGCTTCATTCACAGAATTGACAATTTGTACACATTTATTTAAAACAAAATGTCCATAAAATACAATTGAAACAAGGTGCTGAAGATGTTTGCTCAATAAAATAATGTCAGTTAATAGATTTTCTAGTAAACCTTCTTTAAATTTGAGTTTTAACCAAATTTAAATATAAATGTATTTGTAGTTGTGCTGTATAAAAATATAAATGTAATTCCAGAAAAAAATGTGCTGTTTCTTCTTCATGGCGATGCTTTATTATCCAAAATAATTTTTATAAATTATAAAAAAAACAATAGATCACATAAAGAATAAGATTTTGTTGTAAAAAATTAAATGTTAAATTTAAATAAATGAATAAATGATTTCTTTTTCATAATTAAATATTAAATTACGACTTTTTTTTATTGTTTATAGCTTTATAGCTTTATAGCTTATGGGTTGTAATTGTTTCTTAATTTACTAAAAAGATCCCACGAAATTCTAATCATTTAACAAAAGCATTTCAGCAAAAAGCCTGTTAATTAAATTCTTTCAATAAATCAAAAAAACTTAACAACAATTTCAACAAAAAGAAAGCATAAAAAGAGTATTCAAAATAAAAGATAAGCGATTGGAAGTGAGAGTGTCTTTGGATGTTTTAATTTTTACTTACTACAATCGGTTCCGCACTTTGTGCTGATCCCTGTGGCAGCGTTTAATTTTGATAAATAATTATTGATAATTTAGTATATAGAGCACAATAAAAAATGGACAGAACAACATTTCAGTCACTAATTAAAGTAGTTGAGACATATGAGATTGATTGTGTGTTCAGGAGAGATAATGAGAGCTGTGTTTAGGGCAAATAGCAAGTACAGTTTCATTGTAGTAAAGTAAAATTGGATGAAACACAAACCAAAATGTATTCATTGTAGATTTTATCTAAATTATCTAAAAAGCATTAAGCTAACATAAAAAACAATCAACTTACCAGAGGCTCGTTGTTCTTGACTAACTGGACAATTTTGATGGTCTCCTCATCCTCGTCCATTTCAATAGGAATTTCCGGTAGTCTAGGATAAAAGTCTTTTTGTGCGATAGCATCGTGGGCACACAATATGCTCTGAAAAAATAGAACAAAATATCGTTAAATTTGAATTCGTAGTATTTTCTCTAAAAATAAATATTTCTGAATTTAGATATTAAAATGGTTTACGAGGAATTTCACAATTTATTTGTTTTCAAAGGTCTTCTAGGAAAAAAACTAAGTTAGACGTCTACGATACTTTTAATGGGAAATCATAATTCGTCAATTCAATTTTGAATTTTATGATAATATTTTTAAATTTATTTTAACCAACAATAATCAATAGCAAGAATGTTTTCTCTAAGTCTAATTGCAGGACAATGTTTTTAAATTGTATATCATACTCGTAAGTTTGATTTAAATAGTTATTTATACTACAAGGGGTGTAAAGTGAGCCTTTTTCAACAAGGGAATGAGCGTGAAATACGAGCCGATAAGCGAGTTCAAAAACGGGTTTTTCACCCTAACAGAGCATTAAATTTTTAACACTTTCTTGAAAAATTTACATAAAACTACTTTTAAAAAAATGTTGGTTACGGCGGTGTTTATTTGAACGGTTTTCGGGTACTATTTGACCGTTATAACTGTCTGGATTAAAAGTACGTTCAGTTTTTTTCTCAAACTGGAGCCGAAACATAACTAATCATAAATTATGACTTTCTTTTTTCAGTAGTGAGATATAAATATAAAATAAGTCGAAAAGGTAGCCTTTTGATACGAAAGTGCAAAATGGTAGTCTTTCGATACGAAAATGCAAAAAGAATTTTTTTAAAATATTCCAGTATTAAGATTCAGATAAAAGATTTCGTTATTAATTTTATACGAAGAAATCTTCCGACACTTTAGAGTCACGAACGTAACGAGTGGTTTAAAGAAAACACGTGTGTTTGATTATGCCTATCGTTGGTGTTTTATACAACATTTTATGCATTTTTATATAAATTAACACAAAAATCCAAAATCGATCTTATTAAATTTAAAATTTTTAAATTACATCTCACTTTGTTTTATTCCATTCCCTCATTCTACTGTGTGATAGGTAAAACTGTATCTTGTCGTATCTTTCTTGCAGACAGGAAATATCATTCGTTAACGGATGATTAAAATTTAAATAGAACAATAATANCCAAAATCGATCTTATTAAATTTAAAATTTTTAAATTACATCTCACTTTGTTTTATTCCATTCCCTCATTCTACTGTGTGATAGGTAAAACTGTATCTTGTCGTATCTTTCTTGCAGACAGGAAATATCATTCGTTAACGGATGATTAAAATTTAAATAGAACAATAATAGCTGATGAACAATTTAAATTTAAAACAAACTAAAAGCTCATTAGTACTTTAAAGCACTTGTGTAAAAAACGACTTTGTAAGAATAAATATTAGTACCATAATATTGATCTTAGTTTGCTGTGCGTTTAGTGACAGTTTAATTTTT
>JXOV01024284.1:236-11709 GCA_001014945.1 Clogmia albipunctata
ATTTGGAATTCTTCGGCTGTCATCAGGGCCCGGATTGACTTGTATGGGAATCTAGGCTTAGTTTATGACACTATTATAACTTTTACCGCACTAGGGCGATAAAGTACCACTTTTCCGCACGCAAATCGAGCATTTTAACTGAATTGCACAAAATATTTAATTAAAATTATTAATTTTTCAAAATAAAAATAATTGTTAAACTTTTATATCAATTTTTTTAGAATAAATCATAAATTCACTAAAATTAATTGAATTGAATAGATTAGCAGTTTTCCATTAATTTGCCTTTATTTTACTATTATCTTTTCATTTTATTATAAATAGACTTTATGACACGTATATTTTACAATCATGTACTGTAAATGTTATAAAATGGACCATCATTGCCATTTCATAAATATATTTATAAATATTGATGCCATTAATATATCCATAGTTTGTAATAAATTTTATTTATAAATCGAAAGAAAGATGTCAGAAGTTTTGTACGTGTACGTAAACCTATAACTTGTTTTCCTCCGTTCACATTTTTCCTCAAAACATTCATTACTTTCCACAATCCCGAAATTGAGTGAAATTACAATTTTTCTTCATCATTTTTTCTTCTCACAATTTAAATACATAAAGTACAAATAAAATTACTCTCAATAATATTTAATTTAATAATGTATGTTGAAATCACAGATAAAATATGCTTATTAATCTTCCATTTCTTAACTAAACTAATTTTCAGCCAAGAAATCCTTAATCCTTATTATTTTTTTCTCTATTCATTTATTTTATTTAATGAATGAATACATAACATTTTCATTTTGTGATTGTGAATTAGGTTCTGGTGAATGTTCCTTTTTACAAATTTACTCCTTTAAAAATGCTAATTTTTCTCTCTTTATTATTAAATACGATTAAGCTAAATCTTTTATTTAAATCTGGAATGTTTTAAATAAAAGTTACGTATAATTGTCACTTGTTTAAAAATCCTCTAAATTTTGGATTTTTTTCCATTAATTTTGTGGTTTCTAAAGGTCTGATTTTTGTTTAAAATGTATGTGTTTTTGTTTTTTTTTTTCATATTCACATTGAGGATAAAATTGCCATAATCTAGAATTACATTGGTTTCAAAAAGTGTCCAATTTGAATCTCGTGTATACGTTTTTAGGGGGGGATTAAAGTACTCTACCATTTACAAAAAACACGAATAGTCTAGAAAGAAATTGGTTTGAAAATGGTCAAACGTTTAAATTTGTCGATTAAATCGGATTTTATGCTGGAAAAATCACTTGTTTCACATAAATGTATTTTTACCTAAACTTTAATACAATTTTGAAAATATTTTTTGTCTTTTTTTGTTTTTTTCCTCAAATAACATCGATTGGTATACGATTTTTAGTTATTTTATATCAAGTATTTAAAATAAAAATCTGTCTCGTGGCCGATGTGTTAACGCATCCGGCTGCCTCTTCGGAGTCAAGGGTTCGATCCCTGGGCGGATAGGATTGACTGGGTCCTTTTTCAAAACTGGTCTAGGTGCTATTAATTGACTAATAATACACTGAAAACAAATAGTCACCGAAATGTCGCAAAAACCCGTTGGTTGAGGTTGCGACCCCCCATGTTCCTTACAGGAATTGAAAGGGAAAAAAAAAAAAAAAAATTTAAAATAAAAAAAAGGAATAAAAACAAAATCTAAAGAATATTAACAAATGGACGGTTGTTGTGAAAAAATCGTAGATGGCTGGAAAATACAGTGGGACAAACGCAAAATGGTACAGGGGAATTGGGATGAAAAGAAAAAGTCGAAATTAAAACAAAATAATAATTTATTCAACATGATTATTTTGTCCTTAGAAAACTATACATAAATCATCATTCATATTATATTATATCTACACAAATTATTTTTTAGTTTAAAATTTTTTAATTAAAATTTTTCCTTTTCTCTTCGTCGTATGCATTACGTAGTTTAATCAATTTTTTTTTGTTTTGTTTCGGGTAACGTTCTGTTTAGGTGTTGTTCCTTTTAACTGATAATAATTAATTATAATAGTAGATATAATTCATATTAAAACAAAGAAAATAGTCTCCTAATAAAAAAATATAACAAATAACTATAAAACATTATTTTGTGATTCTTCTTCTGTTGTTTTTCTCCTTTTCTCTCTTTATAATCGATAGTTTTACTGATAAGAGATATTATTTTCTTTTGTTTTTTTTCTTCATTAGTACAACTTGTAATTAAAAGTTAATTAAACTAAATCTGGTTTAACCTTAGTAACATTTTTCTTCTTCAATTTGCCAATTTAGCTTCTCTTAGCCATATAGTTTTCTTTTATATGATTTCTCTCTTTTTATTAGCCAATCAAATAATAAGAACATAATTTTATTCTCTGCTAAATTTAAACATAAAAATTATAGTTGCTCGATACAGAGTGTTTTGTTTAGTTTTTTTCATTAATTTTTTTTTACAGTATGGAGTTAGTTTAGTAACTTAAACTAATACTATTGTTAATTGTTTTTTTCCCTGAGATAATAATATAAACGTGTTTTGTTTTCTTAAATCTGGTAATTGTATGGTTTCCATTACACTGAGAGGCAACTTTTTCTAATTTTTTTTTGTATTCCATATTATTATTAATTTTTTATAAAGATTTTCTTTTTCATAGGAAATATAAGTAAGAGCCCAATGTTGTGTGGTAAATTTACAGGGTTTCGTTTAATATTCATACTGGTAACAGAATTAAGAAAAAACAAAAACAAAAAAGATAAAATAATGGGTCTCAGCACTGTAAATGGGCACCGAATTACATAAAACATGTACGCGATGATGATAACTATTGCCAAATAATTACAAAAACAAAAAAAAAATGGAACTGTTAGAGCGAGTTTTATTGGGTGCAGAGGTGTACCTGAATCTATTGCGTGTAGTGTTTGTGTGTAAATATCGGAATTGTTTCTCTGATTGGCGTACAGATGGCGCCACCCAACACTTGATTGATTTTATCTAAAGTTCTTCTGCTTGTGATTTTCTATTTCTTAATTTATACAGTTTAGTTTGTCTTTATGGTAGTTGTTCTATTTCTAAATCTTTGATCCTTATGGTAACCAATTTTCATTTTTTTTTTACATTTACAAATCTAAAAATTAAATCCTTTTTTGCAATAAAAAGTGGTTGTGCTTATCGGAGACATATCAGTTTTTCTTTCTTCTTCAGTTTTTTCCTCATATATATTTTTTCACCTCGTTTCTTTTTTTTTTTATAAAAAAAATAAACAAATTACTCAAAACTAAATTTAAAGAGACTGACCTATCTTTATGTTGTACCTGAGCGTGTTGCACGTGTGACTAGTTTAATTTTATTTAATAAAATTTTTCATCTCTTCTTCACTTTCTCTCTCTCTCTCTTTTTTATATGACCTTATAGTTTAATCCAAACAGATTACGATATAGCCTAGTTATTCTTATAAAGTAGTGGTTTATACCTTCTAGATACGTAACACTCTAGTTTTTTTCTTCCGTTTTCAATCTGGGTAGTTTATATAATAGATTTTTCAAATGATAAACATATTATTTCCTTTAAAATTAATATAATTTTGAACCAAAATATCTTGGATATTTTCCTCCTTCCTTTCCCTTTTCTTCATTCCTTTCGACTCTATTAGGGTTCGCCAAAAGTGAAAACTTAAAATTTTGGACAAAATCAACGCAATTTGTTTTTAATGTAACCAAATCATAACGATAAAACATAACCGACCGATAAAACAGTATTAACCAGCCAAACAAGAATTTTCGTAAGTCCTAACTAAATAATAGCCCAACTAAATAAAAGTAGTTTATAAATATATATTTGGGGTGAATTGGGGGTTTTTAGACAGAGTGGGGTAACTGAACTCTAGGGCATCTCTCCTCCAGTGTGTCAGTCGTCTATGGCTGTTCGAGCATTAAGATTGCTCATCATTACGTATTTTTGGGATAACATTTCGTGAAGATTTTTTTATTCCTCTAAAATTGTATTTTCCTGTTTTCTCACAAACAAATTATACCCCCACAAAAACCCTTTTCTAACCTAAAATTTTTTGCCGTAAAATCATTTTTTGTTATTTTTTCTTCTTCTTCATATTTACCCTATTAATCAAAATTGTATCCACACCTTTCTTCTGTTATTATTTTATAACACATTTAATTTGTAATCCAGCTAGTTTTTTTTTATATTCTTATAGAATTGTTCATTGTCCTTAATAAAAATTGGCCTTAACTAAACAAAGGGGTTTTCTTGTATTTTCTCTACATTCATTTTTTCACCCTTTCGATATTTACAATTTTTTCCTATAAATTTATTTGAATTTTTTACTGTTTCTGAACATTTTAATGAACGACTGATTTACCGAGTTTTATGCAAATTCCAAAGACAACTTAAACTAGTTTTTTTTTAATATAAATTAGTCAACGAACGACAATCCTATTGCAAATTAGTTTAATCCAAATAAAAACTCATTTGAAAAACATGATTTCAAAATCATAATAAAAAAATACCCGTAATTAGTTTGCTATTGCGATTTGATTTCTCTTTCTGTTGAGGTAGTGTTTCATAAAGTATTACTTTTTTAATCATTGGATGAGGTCATTATGGTTTTGTGTTTTTTGTGTTTTCTTTCATCTCTGTGTCAAATTATCTTATTCTAAATTAGTCCATTTTATATATGTATGTATTTGTAGTTAATTGTAAATTGGGAAACAAATGCCCACCCAATTGGTGACCCCTTAAAATTATGTGTAATCAGACTCCTGGGTTCAGGAGCCACCAATTGGGCGCGGGGGTTTTTACATTATGTCTATTGGTATAAAACAAACAAAACTCCTTTTCTATTTATACATAATAAAAAGTAGTTGTAATAGTAATAAAGAAAACAAACAAATATAGATATATAAATTAAATACATTTACACCGGTTACTTTGATCACAGTTTGTGGTTTCTAGTTTGCAGTTTCTTTTTTTGTTTGTTTTTGCCGAGTTTCATCATCTAACAAAAAACAATCGGGAGTTCTATTGCAGATATCAAATCAGTTAGACTATTCTTATTGTGATTAACGCTATCAAATGCTCGCTTGAAGAAATCGATGAATCAGATCATTAGCTTGTTCAATTACAAAATATGATCATTCTCCTATTGTTATTCTATTGTTTCGTTTGGTATTTGTGTATGTGTGAGGTAGTTCAATTGCAAATTATGTCTTAATTTGAGGTATTTCTGTTCCGTAATCTAACCAAATAACTGCATCTGGTATTATTGTTTAATAATAATATTATTAATTATTCTATTTCGATATATTGAACGCAATTTCATTGCTCTGACTATTTCAATGCTGTTTTCCATAGTTTTTTCGCTAATATATATATGTTTTTAAACAAACAAACAAATATGTTTCTGTTGTTAAGGAAGCATGAGACAAAATATGAAAATCATAAACCATTAGTATCACGCCAAATTATTTTTCCTGCTTCTTTTCCACCGCAGATTTTACATAACAAGGTTTATTCTCACTTCTTATAAACCGAATCGTTTTTTTAATTATCCATTTATAGTTTTCACTGAAAACTTTTGTTTTTACACACACAATTTCACATTCTTATTTTATTTGAATGGTATTTTCTTCTATTGCAATTATTCTAGAAATTGTTCACTGTTTTCTTTAGCAGTTGATTTTATAATAATAGTTTAAACAAAAATATAGTAAATAGGATAAAAGAAAATAATCAATCTGATATTTAAGTGATCTCAATAAAAAATAATAATAAAATAAATCATAAATTATAAACTCGGTAACTTTGTTTTCAAAACGGTTGGTTTGTTGCACTGCCAATTTTGTTTTTTTTTATCAACTTTTTCTTTTGTTGAAAAACTTTATACACTGGTTGTTTAAAACAAAAAACAAACGAATATGTTCTTTTTAAGTAAAATAAAATCGGATTTCCGTCTACAATTAAATCGCTTGGCTCGCTAGGCAAGGTCCACGACTTCAAGTTCTGCTCTTCACATTTACACTTATGATATACAGTTATCTATACAGTTTATAACACTCTATTCACTAGTACAAATTTAAACACATCCTATATAATTTCATTTATAAAGATGCTGCTTATTCACTGTTCTCATTTAAATGGTTACATAATATTTCTTTTCAATATAGATGTAACATTAAATTCACATTCACTTTCCATTCCATGGTTTTAAAATTAATTTAATCTTTAAAAAATTTGAAATTTTGACGTTTCGAATTCTCACTTTTGTTTTTCTTCTTCGTCGTCGATTTATTTAGGTCGCTTTCTTAGATTGATTTTGGGGATAATGGGTAAGTCGTGAAATTTGCCATTTTATCCTGAATATTCGGTTTTAGTTCTTCAAAATCTTCTTTTTTTTGTAAACTGAAAGTGCGTTCCGAGCCAACTCTATACATCATTATTTATTTATCATTTATTATTATATTTGCTATTACAATTTTGTTAATAACAAGTACCAAAGAGGAGTTATCTCTAATCGAATTGATTTAATCCATTCCCATTTGAAAAATAATTTTCTCTATATTTGCTGTTCAGCGCTATTTGGTTAATTATAGTTTCTGTGTATATAAGCGTGTATGGCGTTGTGTACTTTTTAAGGTACGCAATTAATTAATATTTATTATATTATTATTTAAATGGCATTTGTCATTAAAATAATAATAGTGTAAAAACGGAAAACAAAAAAATTGAGGCACCAGATTCACTTTACTGAAGGTTTCCTTAATAGCAATTGTCAATTAAAAAGACTTGTTAGCAAAGTGGCATGTACTTATATATGTATATTTCAATATTAAGGTAGGCTGGTTTTGGTAAACGTGTAGCCAATCAAGGGTCACTAATAAAAACGGTTTAAAAACGGAACGGGAAAATATATCTTGTAACCGGAACTATAATATGTATTTATGATACAAAATTCTACTATTACCTTGTTATAGTTACTTTACTATTTATAAAAAAAATGCTTGATTGAGCTGAGTATACTTGAGCAGTCAAACCGGGATTTGAAAGTGGTTCATTAAGGGTGATAAAACATCATCCTGTTTGAACTCTTCCTTAGTTTAACCGACTTTAAGGATATATAGCAATGAAGAGTATTTAAAACGGTACTTATGTAAGAACTTGAAACAGGTACTTGAAGTTATTAGATCAATTATTATGTCAATAAGCAATTATTGGTATATCTATTAGTAACTATGTTGAATTGAAATTAAATATAGTTTAAAATGTGATTGCTAGATCGTTATGCATGTAACAATGGAAGTATATGACTGATCCTGATTTGTTATTATTTGCACTGGCACTAAACTTCACCAATTATATTCCTATGGAGGTTGTTGTGGTGATTTCTCTTCTTTTTTTATTAAAAAAAAAAGTGTGATATCTCTGTTTCTCTGTTAATCCAATTTCTATGACTTTGTATTTTGTTTTTTCTTTTGTACTTTAACAAGATCACGCCTATTATTCACTATTTGTTTTAATTATTTAATTATTACTTTGTAACTTTGACACGACACTTCTTCAATTGTGAAAGAAGACCGTCCGGATAATGACACTTATGGTGAATATACTGTGTAAAAATGCAATTATTATTATGTAAAATTAGCCTTGGTACTGGTACTGATTGCTATTAACCTCTTTAACTTCTTCTTTTTATTTCTTATTCTTCTTCTTTTTGCAACACTTGATTTCATGGGATGGTCAAATTAAAATTATTTTTCAAATCCTGGATTACATCGTGACATTTACACTCTACTATAATTATTAAGTTTAATTGAGTTTCAACCACGAAAAACGAACTATAAAACGATCATCACTTGATTCAAACACCGATCGATTATCAGGTCCAAGTGAGTAGTGCTTATTCGTTTGTTTCTGGTTTTATTAGTTTTGTTTTTTTCTTGTTTAATTTACAAATTTCTTGTACTTTACAGTTTGCAACTCTATAGATTATTGACGATCTCGCACGCGCGCGCGAATTCACGATCTTTAATTTGTTATACTTGTTATTAACATTTTGTTTGTTTGCTTGCTTACTTTGTTTGTGTGTTTGTTACTTTTTTTCTAATATGATTGTGTCACAATGGAAGTCTACTTGAGGTACTCTGGTTTTCATTAAACTTGTTATTCACTTTCTTCTTCTTCTTGTGTGTTCTCTAACTTTTTTTTCTTTCTTCTTAGCACTATTATTACAATTTTATCATGTATATATCCTATTGGTAATATATTATATATAGTTTTTGTTTTGTATTCAATATTATTATTATAGATTAGACTGTGGTTTACAGTAAATTCTGTAGCACAGGTACTGGGAACCTCAATGGGAGATTTTCTGTTGGTTTTGGTGGTAATTTCATTTAGTATTTTATTCACTGTTTTCTTCTTACTACTTCTCACTGGCAATTTTCACTAGCATTTTCTGCTCTTCTTATTCTGTTCTTACTCTTTTTTGTTTGTATTTCCTTCTCTCGTTCCACGCTTCCTACGATCTTGATTGATTCTGTTCACTGTTTTCGCCCCTTCCGGCCGCCCTTTTTGCCGCCTCCTCTTCCTCCTCGACCCACCAGAGCAACAGCAGCAGCCGCCGGAATCCCGTCTAATTATTGAGTGTGGTTCTGCAACTGGTTCTGTAGCTGGCTCTGGATCGTGTGCGGCTCATACTTTGTTATACTATATTGTTCATGCTTATGCTCGCGGGCGATGTGCCGTCGCACCGTGTTGTTTCGGGTGAAGGTTCGCGTACAATATGGACAGGGCACGCGGATCCCTTGATGGCGTTGTCTTATATGGGCTCGCAGGTTCGTCTCGTAGCCGTATAACCGATCACAAAAGGGACACTTTAATTTCTTGCCTGCAATTTGACAGTTGGGGCAGCGAGAAAACAAAGAGAAAATTAATTTTCAGTTTTGCAAGAGTACTACGATTGAAATTTCAAAATGCTCTTAAGTAATCAGGTAACTAAGATTATTATTGTTGAAAGTTATAATTGGTAAAAACATTAAATTTTATAGTCTAATTTTGGAATACAATAATGACTTCACAAAAAAAATTAAAGAAAAGTTAATTATAGGGGATTAAACCAATAAACTTATTAGAATACAAATCATTTAAAAATATTAGATTCCTAATTTTTATTTCAATTACAGATAAAAAAGACTAACATCAAGACTTACTAAACTATAATAAAACAATATATTAATTATTATTTCAATTAATTTGAATAGAAATGCATAAAGTCTTATATAAAACACAGTTGATAAACTTTAAAACACAATGTGCGTTCGTGATTTAAAAACAAATCAATTGGTCTTTTGTCCAATATCTTACCGTCGGCAGTGTTGACACTGCCCCCTTTGCTGGCCAGTTTGGACGCTGTCCAGATGTTGAGCATGTCCGCTGTCGCAATGTTGGTGAGATTGGCGGGCAGAGAGGTGTCCAGGGTGGGGGTTTTCGCCGATTCCACGGCGTTCGAGATGGACGTGCCGCCGCCCTTCATGAACGGAGATCCTGGCGTCGTGGGCGTCGGTGGCTGCGTGTTGTTCCCCGCGTGCGGCGAGTACTCGGGCTCGTTCTTTATCCTTAGATCTTCCGCGCCCTTCTCGTCCTTTTCGTCGTCATCGCCAATGCCCCCGTTCTTGTTCGTTCGCTCGTTGGAGTTCGCTGCCGTGGACGAATTTCCTCCCGATGCGCTCGTTGGGCTACAATCAAAGAATAATTGTTAGATTTATTCTTTAATCAGTCTAAATTCTACAACTGATAAGGCCTTGCGCAACAATTATAAACTGGCTTAGTGCAGAAATGCAATTAGCGAATTCTAGAAAAGACCAGTTTTATCTCCAGTCTCCACCATTAAGTTAAATCAACTACAAAAAATGGGTCAATGTCGACAATCCTGTGTGATTTATTCTGATAAAAAAAAAGTTTAGATTACAAAATAACTAAAATGGCAATGATTTCATAAAGTATCAAATTTTAACAAAAAAATATCTTCATACTTATAAAATAATAATATCGCGTAAATTATATATCATTTAAAAAATAATTTCCAAGGAATTTAAGATCAATTTCAAAATAGTTTCATTTCCACACTAGTTATAAAATAGTTATTTGTGCTACAAGGATGTAAGTCAAATGTTTTCTAACGAGTGAAACATTCGAGTCGAAGGCGAGTGTTTCATCGTTTCCGAGTTAAAAAACAGGACTTTACTCCCGAGCAGGACATAACGTTTTTTGCACTCCATTCATGAGTATTGATATTTTTACAATTTCACATTAAACTTCATTATTTATAAGGAAAAGTAAAATATTGACATGTTTCACAAAAAGTTTCATCTGAAATGTTAACTTGTAAAGCTACCGTTAACGGTTGGAATTCATCTTAACTACTTGGTCGTAAGGCAAATGCCTATTTTATTGTGACATGGAACATTTGTTTCCTTTAATTTCTGTTAAATAAATTTCCATTTAAAGCAATATAAGGCTATTAATATAATTTACAATGATAACCAAATTATATGCAGATGGCTGTTAAATCTGTAAATATTAAATTTTTAAAACAGGAAACATTAATTAATTTGAAATATATGCACGGTCCTATGGCATAGCCGAGACAAATATTTTGTGTAGTTTAAGGGCAACAGTGGCGACCAAATTTGGAATTTGAGGCAAATTTGTTGGATAGTTTATGACATTATTTTCACTAGTGAAATAAAAATTAAAAATTTTCACTGAGTGCCATAAAGTGAAACATTACGAAACTCAAATGGATATCGAAAAACGTATGTTTCGATACGGGAGTGCAAAAAGAATTTTTTTCCAACTCAAATCGACTGCTCACCTCGATTGATGCGGTGAAGCCTGATCCATTTGCATGAACTCTGATTCCGCGGGTCCTGTTGACGAAGCACTGCTTCCAGGTCTGTGGTAGCCTCTGTTGATGGGACTTGAATTGCCGGTGACTGAGTTTTTGGAGCCGTCCCTGAGCACACTGCCCCTGGTCTCCTGTTCGCCGCCATTGCCTCCGTACGGACTCTTCAGCGGTCTCTTTCTGTGGTCGTACGAGGGCCGGTACATGGGCGAGATATACGACTGAAAGACGCTGCTGTTGGGGTGCATCATCGAGTCGCACTCTTGCTTGATGCCCGCCTGCAGGCCGCCTATCGAGTTGAGGCTCGCTGTGCTCCCGTTCCTACCTCCACCGTTTCCGCCTCTCCGACTCGAGGCCGTCTCCGGGGGCAAGCTATTGTCATGCGAAATGGCTGCTGCAGCGGCCGCCACTGCTGCTGCCGTTGAGCTGGACGAAGAGGCGCTGGAGGAGGGAGCGGCCGCAAGTCTTCCGTGCTCTGTGGACAGCCCTTTGACCTGCAGACACTCGGCCGCCTTCAGGAAACTATTTAACGACTCCTGCGACACGTGCAC